>ML686177.1:1023442-1043202 GCA_007922175.1 Pelusios castaneus
TCAGGCTAGAGGCCTTATATTGGGCCTATAACTGCTTAAGGGCCTTGTACTGGGCCTGTACCTACTACACACACCTATACCCAAACACGCACACCCAGGCACAGCTGGTGTCTACACATGTAGGCTGGGGAATATCACACACCTGTACCCAAACACGCACACCCAGGCACACATAGCCACATTCACACCGACACCCACAAGTTCTCCTAGCAACACGGACACTCGGCCCTTTTGTAGCTCTCTAACTACACAGGGGAAGCCAGCGAGTCGGGGAAGCCATGTGCCTCACTCTCTGGGGCTGCCCAGACAGCCTCTCAGCTGGGGGTCATCAGGCAGGGGAGGGGGGCCCTGCCCCTTCTCCGTATGCCCCCCATTCTCAGCCGCTCTGCTCAACTGCCTGGCCTTTCTGCCTGGACTTTGGAATTCGGGCAGGAGCTGGGACAGCTGCCCCCTGTACAGCTGCTTGGCAGGAAACCATTGGAACCAGCAGGCACATCCCTGACAGCATGAACAAAGGCAGGAGATCCAGTTACTGAGGGGCCTCTGGTGCATCCCGTCGCACTGCCACTCGCCACCATAATGCTGCCCTAGTCAGCCCACCTGGCCCAGCCAAGCTCTGTCCCCCTCCCTGCCTTTCTGGTGTGGTCCCTTCATCGTCCTTAGCAGCAAGTTCCCACCCTTCCTGCCAGGAGAGTGGAGACTCCACCAGCAGCTTCCGTTCTGTGCCAGTCTATGCGGGCACACATAGGCCCCTTGTCCCCTGCCCCTTATCTCCTTGTCACTGAGCCCACAGACTTGCTGAGCGAGCACAGGCCCCAGCCGCTAGCTTCACCTGCCAGCCTCACTACCACTTGGATGGCTGCCTGAAATCCAAGGAGCTCATTGGTCATGCCAACGCAGGAGGTGGAAGCGGCCCTTTAATCTTACTGGAGTTATCCCATACAGTCAGTCCAGCAGCCCATCTAGCCCAGTGTCCCAGCTCCATCCAGTTGTACTGGGTGACAGTGGCCTCCACCCTGGCTAAGCTCCTGTTCTCAGTGCCATCTAGTGGCAAGGAGTTCCACAGGTCAGGTCCCTCTCCCAAGTGTAAAATAACACTACATTTCCTGCCCCTTCTTTGAATGTCCCTTTTCTTTATGTGCCAGGGCACAGGTGGATGGCCTGACACTGATGTTATCTAAATACACCCCATATTAATCCTCTAGTGCTCCCCATCTGCCAGCATCACCCCTAGCGCACTCCCCAGCCATGCCTGCCCACGGTATCACAACAAGGGTGCTGCCCAGTCATGCTCACCCACCAGAGTGACATCAGGAAACCCCCCAACGACCACTCTTGCCTGTCACCATGCCAAGAACCCCTAGCTACGCCCACCTGCAGGCGTGACACCAAACACCCCTCCCCAGTCACGCCCACCCATCAGTGACACTCTGAGACCGGCCCTCCACCCCTTCGCCGGTGTCACTCTGAGGGCACCCGTCAGCCACACCCACTTATCAGTGTCACACCGAGAATACCTACCAGCCACGCCCACTTGTCATGTCACCCTGAGAGAACCCCCTACCCAGGCCCATTTGCTGGTGGCACACCGAGCATGCTGCCTCGCTGCCCCGGCCACTCCCACTCCCCCCACTCCTTGACTTTTGCCCTCTCCCTTCCACCTTGCGGGGCCCCTGCCTCCTCCTCTTGAGCCAGGAGCATTGCTGCCCCAAAAAAAGGGTCGGGCCTGGGTCCACCCTGGCCTTCCCACAGGCCAGCCTCTCCCCGGGGCCCAATCTGCCCCTGGGCCCAATCCAGCACCACCACTGACCCCAGGACCAGGGACAGATCAGGCTCCCGCTGCTTCCAGCCAGCCCCAGGTCCCCAGCAGGAGGCCGAGGCCGGATCCTGCTGCTGCCAGTTTGGCCCCATGTCCCCAGCCAGGTTCCAAGTGCCAGCCCTGCATCCTGGCCAGGCCAGGCTGGCTCAAGACTTGGGGCACTGGCCTGGATACCTGGGACCAATGCCCCATGGGCCCAGCACAAGCAACGCCCGTGCCTTGGGCCCCACTGCCGGTCTTTCCGATGGCCCCAACTCCTCCCCAACCCTGCGCTTCTCCTCTGGTGTCACCGCCAGCCCCCCCGTCCCTCTGGTCCTGTGCCTCTCCTCAGGTCTCACTGCCAAACCCCCGCCTTCCCCAGGTCTCACCACTGGCACCCCAGCACCTCTCTCTGGGACCACACTTGCCCCCTGGTTTTGCCACTGGCCCCCCCACTTCCTCCCAGGTCTCGCCACTGGCCCCCTGCTGCCTCCGCTCTGGCCTGGGCCCCCCTCCCGGCCTTGCTGCTGGCCTCCCCCGCCACCTTCCCCCAGGTCCGTGCCTCCCCCACCTTCCCACAGGGACTACTAAGAAGTTGGATGTGCACAAGTCTATGGGGCTGAATGAACTGCATCCGAGGGTGCTGAGGGAGTTGGCTGATGTGATTTCAGAACCACTGGCCATTATCTTTGAAAACTTGTGGCGAATGGGGGAGATCCCGGAGGATTGGAAAAAGGCAAATATAGTACCTATCTTCAAGAAAGGGGAAAAGGGGGATCCGGGAACTACAGACCGGTCAGCCTCACCTCAATCCCCGGAAAATTCATGGAGCAGGTCCTCAAAGAATCCATCCTGAAACACTTGGAAGAAAATAGAGTGACCAGGAACAGTCAGCATGGATTCACCAAGGGCAAATAGTGCCTGACCAACCTGATTGCCTTCTATGATGAGATAACTGGATTCGTGGATGCAGCAATAGCCATCAATGTGATATACCTAGATGTTATCAAGGTTTTTGATACAGTTTCCCACAGCATTCTTGTTGGCAAGTTAAGGAAGTTAAGGGTTGGATGAATGGACTGTAAGGTGGATAGAAAACTGGCTAGATCACCGAGCTCAGCAGGTAGGAATCAATGGCTCAATGTCTAGTTGGCAACCAGTAATGAGTGGAGTGCCCCAGGGGTTGGTCCTGGGGCTGGTTTTGTTCAATATCTACATTAATGATCTGGATGATGAGTTAGATTGCATGCTCAGTAAATTCGCGAATGACACCAAGATGGGGGGAATGCTGGAGGGGAGGGATAGGATTCAGGGAGACTTAGGCAAATTGGAGCATTGGACCAAAAGAAATCTCATGAGGTTCAACAAGGACAAGTGCAAAATCCTGCACTTAGGACAGAAAAATCCCATGTACTGCTACAGGCTGGGGACCGATCGGCTAAGTAGCAGCGCTGTAGAAAAGGACCTGGGGGTTATGGTGGACGGGAAGCTGGATATAATCTAACTGTGTGCTCTTGTTGCCAGAAAGGCCAATGGCATATTAGGCTGCATCTGTAGGAGTGTTGCTAGCAGATCGAGGGATGTGATTATTCCACTCTATTCGGAACTGGTGAGGCCACATCTAGTTTTGGGCTCCCCACTACAGAAAGGATGTGGACAAATTAGAAAGAGTCCAGCGGAGGGCAACAAAAATGATTAGGGGGCTGGGGCACATGACTTACGAGGAGATACTGAAGGAACTAGGCTTATTTAGTCTGCAGAAGAGAAGACTGAGGGGAGATTTGATAGCAACCTTCAACTACTTGAAGGGGTGCTCCAAAGAGGAGGGAGCTAGGCTGTTCTCGGTAGTAACAGAGGACAGAACAAGGAGCAATGGTTTCAAATTACAGCTGGGGAGGTCAAGGTTGATGTTAGGAAAAACTTTCTCACTAGGAGGGTGGTGAAGCATTGGAATGGGCTATCTAGGGAGGTGGTGGAATCTCCATCTTTGGAGATATCTAAGGCCCAGTTAGACAAAACCCTGGCTGGGGTGATTTAGTGGGAGTGGTCCTGCTTTTAGCAGGGGGTTGGATTAGATGACCTCGTGAGGTCCCTTCCAACCCTATGATTCTATGATTCCCCCGTGGCCTTGCCACCAGCTCCCTGCGAGCCCCTGGGCAACTGCCTGGGCTGCTCCATAGCTAAAACTGCCTATGCCAGATTGCCAGGATGTTACGTGGCTCCCTGCTTGTGGCTGGTCACAGAGGATAACAACCAATGACTGCTGCCAGCTAGCACAGCTCCTCCTTGCGTGATAGTGCCAAAGGTCCATGGTGAAGTACTGAAGGCTTTGGACTCACTGTGACGGAGTGGAGATACTTTTGGGATTTTCTCTGGGTGCTGTGTGTGCCTCAGTTTCCCCACATGTGTTACTCATGTATATCTATGGTGGGACCTGGGTGTATGATCACAGCAGAGAACACTAGAGGGTGGATGGGCCTTCTCTAGCCACAGGTAGGCAGACCTGGCCAGGAACCCTGCTTCAGCCCCAACCTGTTGTAACAGTTTGGGGCAGGTAAAGATCAAGGGAGTGGCCACCTAGCCTGGGAAGGAGACCAATGATTGAGAGGGGCAAGGGCATGGTCTGGGGATGGCTGGGGGAAAGAAGCAAGCCCCCCGTAAGGGGCCAATGGAGAGGGAGACCAGAAGATGGGGATCCCCAGGTGGTCACTGCTCTATCTGCTAATTAGTCTGCTAGCAAAACCTTTCTACGCTGTGATCCTGAGAATTAATAACTCTTCTGACTTCCACACTGGCTGGTAATCCCTTCTGACTGCAGAGTGGTGTGCATGGCCCTTTGGGGCTCTAAGGAACTCTCTGGGACTCAGCAAGAGGGCTCCGGCAGGGGGAGTTCCTGACAGAGCAGGAGTGCTGATCCCTCTGGGGTCATGGAGGAGATGACTGCGTGGGTGTGAAAGTGCTTTCATTCTGTCTGGCTGTGCCGAGAGGAGTCCTCAGCACGTGAGTCCTGTGAGACTCCATCACATACAGAGTCTGGACCCTAGGCGGACTGGGACAGACTTCACTGTAGCAGAGTCCTGAGCTACAGCAGAAGAGGGGACCCTGCACATGATTCCTGTGAGGGTCCACGGCAGGCCATGTGGTGTGGACAGGAGGGAGGCGTTGCTGTAGGCTCTGGGCTCACACCCAGCCATGGAGCTGCCTGGGAGATGTTGTTGCTGCACCTGGTGGAATTTCTCCCCTGAGTTTTTCTTTTAGGAAATTCCACAGGAACAGGTCGTGGCAGAGTTGGCCAAAGGCTGTGCTTGAGTGCTGGGAGACTGCATCAGGCCAGTTGCTTGGGAGACCTTCCCTCTGGCCCCTGAGCAATTGCACCATCCTAGATGGCAATGACAGTGCCGCATGCCCATTTGCCCGTGGCCCACTTCTGTTCAGTGCAAACAAAGGGCGGTGCTCAAGGAACTCCCACTGATCTAATGTGCTGGCTCAAGCAGGCATTGTGGGCTGGAGGTGGGGACCCCTGGGTGGGTTCTCCGGCCTGTGTAATGCAGAAGGTCGGTCTACTTCCAGGGCTGAACATCTGTGAATCTGTTCAACATCCCTTCCGTGCACAGCCTCATTCACTGCGCAGCCAGAGCCTGCTCGGGATGGGGAACTGAGAAAGAAAGCTGGTAGTGGTTGCTCCATTGGGGCCAGACGCAGCCCGGAAAGAGAATTTTGTCGAGCATGTGACGTGCTGCAAAAGGAGAAGTTGGGGGTAATGAAACTTTCTCAAAGCCACGCGGTGTCAACTGGGAGAGCTGTTCCCACCCGCTGCAAGAGGCTGGCCTTTGAGTTGGGAGCTGGCTGCCAGAGCCAAGTCTGATGTTCACTGCACTTGGTATCCTGGGGGCAAACCCTTCCAAAGCAGCCGGGCCCTGCCCCCAGGTCCAACTTGGCAAGAATTTTCCATATTTCTCCACAGCTGCTCCCTTCCCAGCATGCCATGGGGCAGCACAGAGTGGCCCACAAGGGCTGCCTGTTCTTTGTTAGCAGATAAAGCCGCCCAAGCAGCTGGGCTGTGACTGGGAAGGTACCAAGGCCTGGCACTAGTTTTAGCTTTGAGTCCCAGCCCCAGAAGAGGCTCCTCCTGGGGCTGGGCTAGAGGATGGCAGGGACAAAGAGGAGGCAGGGGCTGGGTTGTCAGGACAGGTGGAGGGGGTGGGGGATCAGGGCAAGTAAAAAGGGAGATGCAGAACATATGAGGGCCGTGTTAGGACTAAAACCCTCTGCAGGGGCCTGATGAGTAGAGCCCTGCAAATCCACCGATATCCGCATTGTATCCGCAGATATCCGCATCTGCGGATACAATGAGGATATCCGCAGACCATATCTTGCAGATGCAGATTGGATACGGATCCACATATTTTTATCTGTGCAGGGCTAGAGCCCTGCAAATTTGCAGATTTCCGCGCATATTCGCATTATATCTGCATCTGCGGATACAATGCGGATATCCGCAGACCATTACTTGCAGATGCAGATCAGATACGGATCCACATATTTGTATCCGCGCAGGGCTCTACTGATGGGTGGGGATGGCCATGCTATCTATAGCAGCTGGTGAGTGTACCAAGCACAGGAGGAGCCTGCACTGACAGGACCCTTGCTCTATGCTTGGGGGACACTTTGTTGGCTGTGGATTTCTAAGCCTAGTGTCCCAGGGTCTGCTGGGCTGGCAGGGCCCACCGCAGGCACTCTGCTTGGCATGCTTTTCTGTGAACTTGCTCTTGTGCCGCTTGGTCTGGTCGGCCCCTTCCATCAGTAACAAGGGTCCTAC
Organism: Pelusios castaneus; assembly: GCA_007922175.1. Taxonomy (NCBI): domain Eukaryota; kingdom Metazoa; phylum Chordata; order Testudines; family Pelomedusidae; genus Pelusios; species Pelusios castaneus. The sequence goes on from ML686177.1 coordinate 1,030,060, forward strand.
TGGTGGGATCTGGCTGGGCACCAGCCCCTTGAATCAGGCTCAGCCTCAGCTTTGCAGCCCACGTGGATGCAAATGTGTAGGGGGTGCTGTCCCCTGGCAGAGCTAGAGGGCACTGTGCCGCAGGGCGCATGGGGCTCGGTATGGGGTGCACTCCCCTGGCAGTCAGGGCTGCCACAATGCCCTGGGGTAACACTAGGGGGCACTATGCTGAGATCCTCGGGGGACTCTAGGGCTGCATCTACACTGGTAAATTAAGTCGACTTAATTTACCCTGAGTCTACACTACAGTTTTCTTAAGTCGACTTAAGCAGCTTGCTTAAGTCGACTTAAGGAAAATAAAGTCGACAATTAAAATTAAGTCGACTTTATAAAACGTGCTTTCTAGTAGACCTAAGGCTTAAGTCGACTCCCTAGAGTTGACTTAAGCCAGTGTAGCCATGGGGTAGCCCTAAGTCGACTTAGGGCTACCCCAGGGCTACATCAATGCCCTCCCTGCCGGGGGGGGGGGCACAGGAGTAGCCTGGCATGCCCCTCCCACCTGGCAGGGCAGAGCCCTTCCCACCCTGCCCCTATGCCCTGCCAGGGTCCCTGACCCCCTTTGCCCCATTGTACCTAGGTACAATGGGGCAAAAGCTGAGCCCCCTGGCATTGGGCAAGGGGTGCCCCCCTGCTCCCGTGGACCTGCCCTAGGTCCCCCTAGGCCCACAAAATCGACCTAGAGCATCCAGTGTGGACACTCAAGGTCGACTTTTGAAGTTCCCCTTTAAGTTGACTTTATTTTTAAGTGGAGACACCCTAAGTCGACTTAGGCTTAGTTAAAGTCAACTTAAATTACCCAGTGTAGACATAGCCTAGGAGCTGGGGCTTAAAGAAAAGCTCCAAATATCAAGAACTGGCAATCAGATCAGAGCTTGCTGTGCTGGTGGTTATGGGAAGGGGAGCAAGAGACCATGACACACTGTCCCCAAAAGCAGGCAGCTCCAGCTCTTTCCTGCTGAGATTTCCTAGTGTTGGGTGTTTTACACAGCACCTGAAGACCACTATGGAGATCTGGACCCACTAGGGCCACAACCCTGCCCCACAGGGCTCTTGAGCTGAATGGCACGGCCTTGTTACAGACAGGGCCTGGGGCCCAGTGATATTCAGTGACTTGACCAGGGTTGGGGGTGCAGAGGGAAGCAGTGGCAAATCCAGGAACTGAACCCAGACCACCTGGGGCACGGCTCACCAGGCTGCACGGCTTTTGCTTCCTCATTCCTCTCTCTGGTATTCTGCAGGCACCTTTCACAGGTGGCAGGAGCTGGCCAGAGCCCAACCTTGGGGCGAGATCCCTCTGGCCTAGAGATGGGCACTGGTTGGCTGCTGCAATGGCTGGGACTCTCCATGTGACCCTGGGGGTGTGTGTGTGTGTGTGATCCCCTCTTGTCCCACTGCAGGAGCTGGTCCCGCTGCCGGCTGGACTGCTTTCCTGGCACCGCTGTTAGCCACCAGTGGGCCAAGATCACAGCCCCCTGCTGTAGCTAGTGACCGAGACAGGTGCCCTCTCCTGGCACGGGGCGCTCCAGTGACTGTGTGTGTATGCAGGCCCTTCCTCTTCACCCCCTCAGCCAGAGGGAGGGCCAGCCCCATCTCACTGCTGGGCGATCAGAGACAATTTGCTGCCAGCACTAACCCCAATGCCCTTGGGAACTGGCAGTGCCCAGTGCTGGTTCCACTTCTTGCATGGGACAATGGCATCCTGCTTAGTTCTGCGCTGCTGGGCGGTTGCCCCGGGGACCACGGCGCATTTGCGGGGCAAGTCGCCAGGAGGCAGAATCGAGAAGGGGTGGGCAGAGTTAAGGTGACGGAGAGGCTGTGCCAGCACCGAGTCCCTGTCCCATGTGGATGCCCCCGTGCCACCTCAGTATCCCAGGGCAGGGGCTGTAACGGGACATCCCCCAGCAATCAAGTCCTGGGGCGCAGGGGAGCCGCGGGAAGGGGGGGCGGATCGTAGCCCTGTCTGCCCCCCAAGGGGAAGCCTTGATGGAGGCAAACAGCACAGAGCCAGGTCGGGCATGTCCTGCCGCTTTAAGAGACGGTCCCCCCTCCCCCCCCGGCCTTGACCGAAAGGGGAAGTAAGCGCTGCCCGCCCCTATCCCTCCCCCAGCAGTGTCCCAGCCCGGACCGGAGCCTGCGGGGCTGGCAGCGACATGGAGCCAGGTATGGGGCTGCCCCTGTGCTGGATTCCCAGCCCTCCCGCACCTTCCTTCTGCTCCCTTCTTCCCCAGCACTGCCCCCTTCCTTCCCTTTACCTCCCCCCCCCCATCTCCGGTCCAGGGAACCTGCACGTGCCCCATGCCCTCCCCTGTCCCCCCCCAGCTGGTGCATCTCGTTTTCATGGGTCTTTCTGAGTCAGAGGGAACTTCCTGAATCCCACCCCCCCATCTACACCGGGAGAGGGGTGGATCCGGATTAAGGTGCACCAGCAAAGTTGTGATGTGGGGAGCCAGGGGCTGGGCTAGCAGAGGCTGTGGGTCAGGAATGAGGGGCACAGTGCTAGGATGCAGAGGGCTATAACGGGGCTGTCGGGAGCAAGGGGTGCTGCTGGTGTGGTGACCAGGGGCTGCCACTTGCCTCCATTCCCATTTCTCTCCCCCATGTCTGTCCCTGCAGGTGGCAATGCCCACGCAGCGCTGGAGAAGGACCCCAATATAGACCAGGAGGCTGTGGGCAATGGGGCGGCGGTGGCCAGGGAGGAGGTGGGAGCTGGCGCCATACCTGGCCTGGATGTTGGGGAGGCTCAGGTGAGACCCCAGTTCCCTGTTGTGTGCCGTGTCCTGGTGGCTGTGTGCTGAGGCGGTCAGAGCCTGGCTGGGGAAGGGCCATGTCAGGGCCCCCGGCAATCGCACACCTTCTAGGCCAGGCTCTGGGATGCTCCCAATGCAAGGGGTCATGCCAGGAATTGGGTGTCGGCACCGGGTGGGAGTGAGAATGGGGGATAAGTGGGCAAGGAGCACAGCTTCTGGACTGGCATTTCCAGGAGAGCCCAGCAGGGCCCTGCCACGGAGCGGCATGGGGAGCAGAGCGGCGGGAGGGCTGGGTTAGGGGCTAACCCCTTATCCGCCCCCCTCACGGCTCCCCGGTTCTCCTCAGCTGGATGACTTTGTGGGCGCCCACCCTGACTATAACGAGGAGGAGGAAGAGCGCAAGTACTTTCGCCGCAAGCGCCTCGCTGTCGTCAAAAACGTGCTGGCCGCCAGCCTGGGCGGGATGCTGACCTACGGCGTCTACCTGGGTATGGCCTGCCCCCTGCCCTCCTCTTCTGGCCCTGCCCACCCACCGCCCTCAGCCACAACAGAATGATGGCCTACCCCGTCTATCTGAATATGCCCCGTCGACTGTTCCCTGGCCAGGTCCACTGTCTCCAGCTTGGGTGGGATGCAGACCTGCAATGTCTACTAAAGTATGGCACCCTCCACTGCCTCACGCCTCTCTCCTGGCCCCATGCACTGCCCCCCACCAGGGGTTTGTCTCAAGTCCAGGTGGGCTCAGACCCATCTTTGTCCCCAGTCAGTTTCGTTCCTCTTTCCAGCCAACCACCTATATCACCTCCCACAAAGGCCTCCTCCATTCTTTGTCTTTCCCACACAAACGGATCACTTAATGTGTCTCTCTATCCAGCCTTTGGTTTTCTCGCTGGCCAAAACCGGCTTGCTTCCAAGCTGGGGAGGGTCCTGAGGTCACCAGTTGCTGAGTTACCAAATCCAGGCCATTGTCTGAGGTCCAGGCTGGTAGGCTGGATCACACCTGGTCTTCTGCAATGAGGAAACGCCTGATTAAACATGCAGCACATAAGGGAAACCGAGGCCCACACAGTGTTCACACAAAAGATTAAGAAAATTCTCCACTTTGTCAGTCTCCTCTCCTCCCCTTGCAGATACCTGCAGGGAGGGTCTCTGTCCCCTGCCTCTTCACTCAGTCCCTCCAGGCCCTGCCTTGCTGCCCCTCCGGCCCCAAGGGAATGTGTGAGGAGGAAGGAGGTGGGTCAGATCTCAGCCTGATTCCAAGCATCTGGGGTGTCAGCCCCCCACCCTTCAGCCCACTTCCCCTGCCCTTTTCCAGCCACTGCTCTCTGAAGGGATGGGGCAAGAGGCTCTGTCCCCCCTGGGTTCAGCGTCCTCATGCAGTGGCCTGGACTCATGAGGTTCAGGGTGGGACTGACCCTGGTGTGTCCGGGCCCCCCAGGCCTGTTGCAGATGCAGCTGATCCTGCACTATGATGAGACCTACCGGGAGGTGAAATACAGCAACATGGGGCTGCAGAACATCGACAGCAAGATGCTGATGGGCATCAACGTCACCCCCATTGTGGCACTACTGTACACACCCGTCCTTATCAGGTACCTGCCCTGTCCACCGACCCAGTCTGCAATGGCCACACCACCATGCTCTCCAGGACCTGAGAGCCCCACCCCACTGGTTGGCATTGCCGCTCGCCCCCCACACGTTCCACCACATCCCGCTTTTTTGATAAAAAAAATCAGGACTGTCCCAACCCGAACAGGTGGAGCAGTCCGCACCCCTGAGCCAGCCAGTGACCCCACCTGGGGCTGGATCAGAGCTGGTTCCCCCTAGAAGGAAAGGTCCCATTTCCCAGCCCCCCAGCTAGTGCCCCCTGTGGTGACCAGACCCAGGTTCCATCCCTGCCCAGAGGCAGACAAAACCAGATGGTTTCCTGTGCAGGGCAGGGGCTTGGGGGGTCCTGCTGCTGACCTGTCTTCCTGTGTGGCTGCCCAGGTTCTTCGGGACCAAGTGGACGATGTTCCTGGCTGTGGGAATCTACGCCCTCTTCGTCTCCACCAACTACTGGGAGCGCTACTACACGCTGGTGCCCTCGGCCGTGGCCATTGGTGTGGCCATTGTGCCGCTCTGGGCCTCCATGGGCAACTACATCACCCGGTGAGCTGGTCCCCGCCGGCTGGAGCTGGGGGCAAAGGGGAGGGGAGGGATGGTGTATGGGGTGCAGGAGTTGCTGCAGAGGGCGGCAGGGGGATGGTTGCTCGGGCATTGGCGTCCCCGAGCACGGGTGGCCCTTGGCTACTGCCCCCCCCCCCCCCGATTGTCTGCTCATGGTCACCTCCTGCAGGATGGCGCAGAAGTACTACGAGTACATGAACTACAAGGAGGAGCACGTGCAGGAACAGCAGCGGGTCCCCCGTGGGGCCTTCGATGCCTACATCATCGCTTTCCAGAGCCTCTTCTACAGCTGCTTCCATGTGAGAGGGGAGCATGGGGAGGATGGGACAGGGAGAGGGCTGGATGCAGGAGGGACAAGGGGACAGGGAGGGGGCTGGACGTGGGGGGCACTGGAGGAGGCAAGGAGGGTGCTGGGTGTAGAAGGGACACTGAGGAGACAGAGAGGGGGCTGGGTGCAGGTGGGCACTGGAGGGGACAGGGAGGTGGGCTGGGTGCACAGAAGGCACTGAAATGGCCAGGGGGGCTGGATGCGGGGGGTACCTGTAGGGGAGGGAGGGAGGCTGGGCGTGGGGAGTACTGGAAGGGGCTGGGTACAGGGGGACATGGGAGGCAGGAAGGGGAGCTAGGCACGGGCACACTGGAGGAGGCTGGAAGGAGGCTGGACATGGGGAGCACTGGAGGGGGCTGGGTTCAGGGGGACATGGGAGGCAGGAAGGGGAACTGGGTTCAGGGGGCACTGGAGGAAGCAGGTGGGGGAGGCTGGGTGCAGGGGCATAGTCTTGGTGCAGTTTGGCCAAGTCCAGGAAAGTAGTTGGCTGTGCTGGCCCAGGGGCTGGCCTAGGCATTGGTGGTGTGAGGAAGAAAACAGCCCCCCACCCATAGCCCCTTGACTGACCCAGCCTCACCCCTCCCCACTCCTGTGTTCCAGCTGAGCTTCGTCTGCGCCCAGATGCCCATGATCTTCTTCCTGAACTCGTACCTGTACGACCTGAACCACACACTCTGCAATGTCAAGTTCTGCGGTGAGTGTCTGTGCCGCGGGGTGCTGCCTCCCACTGGTGGAGGTGCAGCGTTCCCCAGCCAATGCAGCCTGGCTCCCCCCACCAGCGCTCCTGCCCTGCCCCGCCCCTGTCTCTGCCCCTTCCACTCCTACCCGTTGCTCCCTGTTGTTGTGTCCCCTGCCCCAGCCCCCTCCTCAGTGCCCGTCCTGACTCCCACGCACACTCCCCTGCTCTGAGCGCCCTCCGCAGGCAGGCTGAGCCGTGACACAGCGTTTGCTCCTCAGGCACACTGAGCAAGGGCATGCTGCCCGGCTTCAACGCCACGGTGCTGAAGAGCCTTCCGCGCAGCATGAACCTCATCATCGTCGAGAGCGTGCTCATGGGCGCAGCCTTCCTCTCCATGCTCATGGTACAGACCGTTGGGGGGGGAGGAGGGGAGCCTTCCTCTCCATGCTTATGATACACAGCAGTTGGGGGAATGGGGACAAAGCCTTTTTCTCCATGCTCATGGTACAGACTGGGGGTGGGGGGCACCCTTAGGGCACCATTACTCTCCATGCTCACCAGGTGGGTGCAGTGGCATCAGGGAGCCCATGGTGGGGTTGGGCTGGAGTTGGGGTGCAGGGCAGTTTGCTGGAGAGCGAAATTGGTCCTCTCAGGGCTATGGATCCCCAGCTCTCCCCCTCCACACCTCAGCCTGACCCACGGCCCCGGCCAGCTCCCCCCATAACTCCCCAGTGCATGGCATGGAAGGAGTGACAGTGCCCCCCCTTGGCATGGGGCCCCTCCCCATCTGGGTTGCAGGGTCTCTTGTACTCACCCTCCCACCCCACCCCAGATCCTGATCCTGTGCGGCTCGGCCTACCGCCCCACAGAGGAAATTGACCTCCGCAGCATCGGCTGGGGCAACATCTTCCAGCTGCCCTTCAAGCACATGCGGGACTATCGCCTGCGTCACCTCTTTCCCTTCTTCATCTACAGCGGCTTCGAGGTGCTCTTCGTCTGCACCGGCTTCTCCTTGGTACGGCTGTAGCCCTCTCCAGACACCCTGCTGTGGGGTAGAGCCTGGGCACAGCAGAAGGGTGGGGTGCCATGCTTTGGTGGGGGGCTGGGCATGGAATAGCTGCACTGGAGCATGGGGCTGCATGTCGCAGGAGCGGTAGGGGGTTGAATGCAGGGAGGGAGAAGGGCTGGGGTGGGGAGAGCGGGGGGGGGATTGCACACTCGCTCGGAAGCAGTAAGAGTGGGAGAAGAGGGGGGCTATGCTCTATTCAGGGAGGGGCCACGCCACGCTAACTGGTGTTGGCCCTTCCCCCCAGAATTATGGCGTCTGTGCCATCGGCCTGGAGAAGCTGGCCTACATCATCATGGCCTATGGCTTCTCGGCCGCGGCCTGCTCCAGCCTGGCGCTGTCCATGCTGCGCCTGCCCCGCCAAGCCCCGCTGCTGGCCGGGGCGGCTACCCATGCCCTTCTGCTCATCGGACTGTTCTGCTGGGCACCGCAGCCGCGTGTCCTGGCCCAGGCCCCCTTGCTCTACTTGGTGGCCGCACTCTGGGGGCTTGGCAGCGCCCTGAACAAGACCAGCCTCAGCAGTGAGTAGTGGGGTGAGGAGAGGTGGGGTGGAGCCCCGGGCCAGCAAAACTCTGCGCATCGCCTCCTGTGATACACTTCATGCTGCCCGAATGGCAGCGCCAGCTGCGTACCTGGTCCCAGCCCCTCCCTTGTCCTGGCTGGCAGCCCAGACGGCAGCCTCAACCCTGGCTGGGTGCCTGCCCCCCAGTGCCCCGATCATGGATGGGGGCCCCTCAGCTCAGCACAGAAATAAGAAGAAAATTGTCCCAGAAAATCGCCCTGTACAGCTCCCCATCCTAGCCCCAGTGGACCCGGGAGCGGTCCAGCGTGGGGGAGGATCTCCTGTCTGACGCCTTCTGTCTGTGGGTCTCCCGACAGCGCTCCTGGGGATGCTGTACCAGGACAAAGAGCGCCAGGACTTCGTCTTCACCATCTACCACTGGTGGCAGGCGCTGGCCATCTTTGTGGTGTACCTGTGGTCGGAGCTACCCATGAAGGTGAGGGGTGGGAGGTGCTGCTTCCAGTCTGCTCTGCAGTGGGGCAGGGCACAGGGGCTGGCTTCATGGGAGTGATAGGCCTGAAGCCACGATCCCCAGAGGGCAGGGGGTGCAGGTGTGGCACAGGAGCCATTTTCCCCAGGCATAGGGGCTTGTGTGGGGCTGTTGGGACCTGGAGCCTCAGGCAAATGGGTTGGGACTTTCCTTTGGTTCTGGATCAAACAGGTCGGTCATGGGCCTGGGATTCTTGGAGGCTGTACGCAGCCCCCTTTCCATCATTTCCCCCTCTGGGTGAGACTGGCTTGGGTGGTTGGAGGGAGGAATCCCAGCCTGTCCCCACCCTTGCCCCTGCTCAGCGTACTCTCTCCCCTCCCCCAGGCCAAGCTGTCCATCATGCTGCTCACCCTGCTGGCCTCAGTGCTCTCCTACGTGTGGATGGAGCACAAACTGGCGCGGCACATGGTCTACCGCATGCCCAAGATCCCCAAGCCACGGCACAAGGTGCGGGGCTACCGCTACCTGGAGGCTGAGAACTCGGACGAGACAGGCTCAGAGGGGGATTCGGAGCCGGATGACAACAACTGCCGGGAGGAGCGGGCAGGGATCGGTCAGCAGAAGTACATCTATGAGAACAGGCTGGCGGAGGAGGAGGAGGAGAATGTGGGTTAGGGGGGCCACCCCTGCACCCCCACACCCATTGGCAACTCACTGCGGCTTCCCCCTGCATTTTGCTGGCTGGCTGGATTGTCCTCACAGTTTTCGGGGGTACTAGCCTGGCAGTGTCCCCCACCCTTTTCCAGTCCGGGTGGGTGAGGACAGGAGGCAGAGAGAGGACCCCACACGCCAAGACAACCCAGTGACTGCTCCCGAGGGCATGGAAGGCTGGCTCTGCTGGGGTGCCCAGGTTTGCTATGGAGGTGTTCGGCAGCTGTTGCCCAGAGCGCTGCCTGCACAGGTTGGTGGCTCCAGGGGCCTTTGAGCTGCTGGAGCTGGTCAGGAATCGTGCCTGTCGGCCTCAGATTGCGCATTGTCGGCCTCAGATTGCACATTGCACTGATCATAGAGGCCCAGCTCAGCCCTGGGCAGTGGTAGATGTAGAGGCTGGTACAGTTACCGTGCTGGGGTTCTGGGTTTTGGGGGATCTGCCCTCTGCCCTTTGGTTGGCACGGAACATTGGCTGCCATGCATGGGCACCGGGACATGCCCATCTGCAAATGGCAACAGTTCTTTCCCAGCACAGAGGGGGCCCCCACAAGGGGATGATGCCAGTCTCCACAGCTGCCTTCTCCTGGCAAAGTGGGGCACAGAGAGCCCTCTGCCAATGCAGCCTTTCAGGAGGGCAAGGCTTGCCAGGGCCCAGCCCTGTGCTCCACAGCATATGCCCGCTCTAGTGGATACTGAGGTCTGGCCACTGTGTGAGCAGGGAAGTCTGGGGGAGCAGGCCAGTCTGGCTGCTGCAGTAGAGGAGCTACAATTCCTGCTGCTGGAATGGGTTTTCTACATACCTACCAGAAGCAGAGCACACTGGGTCTGCAGGCTTTCTGAGTGCTGGAGGTGGAGACTGGACAGACCGGCTGCCCCCCACACCTGCTGTGTCCAGCTGTGCTTTGTAAAGGCCCTTTCCCAATAAAGATCTCTTCCCCCCCACCTGAACTGCCGACACTCTGTAACCGGGCTGTGTGAGTTGATGGAGTATATTCTGGGTCAGGGCGTGTCACACAGAGGCTAGACGCCCCAGAACGCTGCCTCCCTGGGGCTGGACTCAGCTGTCTGGCCTGACTGGCTCCCTGGCTTCCCAGTGAGGAACCCAAAGGGGAGGTGTGAAGAACCCAGAGCGGAGTCTGTGACCATGGGGCCTCACTGAGAGTACTCAATCAGGGAAAACTTGCAAAGAGGGGGGCAGACAAGCTCCAGCACCGGTGGTTTATTCTAATTAGCTGAAATCAAGTCAGCAACAAGACAGTTCCTACAACACCTTACTGGTTATCAAGAAGCTAAAATACTGCTCCTGTAAAGCAATCCAGCCCTGGGATCCCACCCAGTCAGCCAAGTCAAATATGGTGTGGATTATTTAAAATCTTATTCTCCATATAGGAAATTCCACCAATCCCAAGAGGTCGGACACGTTACCCGACCGGTCAATGAGTATTTCAGATCTTTCCCAAATACACACTTGCAGCCACTTCTCATTAACTAATCTAAGATTTATTTAAGAAGACAGAGTTATTGTGGTTACAGATAGAGATGAGTAAAGTTCTTAGGTCACTTTCATAGCAGAGGCAGTGAGCTGTTGATTTGTAAAATGGTCTTCCAGACTCATTTTCATGGGTTCCAGTCCGTTTGGCAGTCCACATGCAGAATTTATTTAAATGCTTCTACGAGAATTAACAAGGTAGTCCAGAATGAAGCTCGAGACCTCAGTCTTGCGACTTATACTTCCTCTGACAAAGTTTAAGCAAATCAGATGACAGGATCAGGCCCTAGGGTTCTTTTCTAGATCTCCGGCTACGCTGGCTTCTTGGTAACAGATCATGCAGGATAAAGTATAGGTAATATATAGTGTTGCTTTGAAGTCAACCTCCTATATCCTATGTATACATAACTAAACTAGTTCCAGAGGGGTAGCTGCATTAATCTGTTTCAGCAAAACAAACAAGGAGTCCTGTGGCATGTGGACATAATCCCATTTCATCAGATGCATGAAATGGAAACTGTACAAATGCATCTGACGAAGTGGGATTGTGCCCATGAAAGCTCATGCGATAAATAAATGTGTTAGACTTTAAAAGTGCCACAGGACTCCTTGTTTGTTTTTATAAATAAACTAGTAGCAGTAAGTGACATAGGACAATTATTCATTCTAACTATCGAGGCATTCCATTATGGCACAGACCATTTAAGCTGAAGATCATGTAAGTGAAGTTATTTCCTGCAGTTTCTTAGGTCTTTGATCTTAAGGTTTGACTGATCCATCCTCATGCATAATATAATGTAATTAAGATATGAAAGGGAATTAGCATCCACTAGCTAATCTGGTTATATTGTCAACATCTAACAAGCCATAAGTAAACACAGACAGATGCAATTAGTCTTTACCTCTTACTGTCTAACCAGAATCCTCCATTTAACATGGCTTCCATTACCAATGAAGAGGGCCTTTTTACCCCCTTAGTACTTCCCTAATACATCCTTACAGGTTGATTTCGGATCACTTAGGCTATTTAACCGTCAGTGTCATGGGCACTTTGTGAAGGGAAGGAGCCAGCAGAAGAGGTTGCTCATCTCTGATCTTCCTCCAGGGGAGTGTGAAGCAGCCTGATCCCATAATCAAGTTCCAAAGGGGTAGCCGTGTTAGTCTATTGCAGAAAAACAACAGGCCTGCGGCACTTTTAAAGACTAAGAGATTTATTTATCGCATGAGCTTTCGTGGGAGAAAATCCCACTTCAAAGCATCTGACGAAGTGGGATTTTCTCCCACGAAAGCTCATGTGATAAATAAATCTGTTAGTCTTTAAAAGTGCCACAGGACTCTGTTGTTGAACCCATAATGACCGTGAAGGTGGGAGGTGGCGTGATGATGCTGAGTCAGGGCCAGGCTCTCAGGACTGCTCCTCAACATGCACTGTGAGGGTGTAGCGCTCACCAGCCCTGCGTGTAGACCAGTGGTTCCCAGCCTTTTTCTTTATGTGGACCACCACATTGTCATCGAAAGCTTTTTCTGACCATGTTTTAACTGCCAAATGTGCAAAGAGCATCTGTTCACATTGATGTCACACAAAAGCGCCACTATTTAAATTTGGAAAATGTTATGTTACACAAGTGTGTTTGTGAAGCCAGTTACATTGTGAATAATAATATAACATTGAGTATGATACATAAGAGATACAGGGGATTATACTATTACTACATTATCTCCCCCACCCCCACGGACCACCTGCAATTCCCGTGCAGACCACCAGTGGTCCACAGACTACAGGTTGGGAACCATTGGTGTAAACTATTTTCAATCCCTCTTCCCAACCTGAACTTGAACAGCACCTGCTCCAGCCCCCCCACCTCCCAACGGACACTTGGAAGAGCAGGCAAGGGACAGACCCCCATCCCCCATGGGGTGGTCCATCAATTATGGAAGACATTTTGATGGTTTTCTGGACCTCCCCCCCACCACATATTTTGTATTGTTTATGAACAGCCCACTTGTCCTGGGCCCAAGACCTCCTGCCTCACAGCCCGGACAACTATGACCCCCAGCCTGCATAGAGTCCGGGCCAACCCCCCAGAATAGCAGCTCTCCACCCACACCTGGCCCAGGTGCAGTCACAGCCTGGAGGCAGGCCCATGGGTACATGGTGTGTGCCAAGCAGGGGCACAGGCAGTGCCCGGGTGGCGTTGACAATGGGGTGGGCTCAGAGAATGGAGGGGAGTGTTGGAGGAGAGGGACCAGGTTCTGGGTAGGTAGCAAGCCTGTCCGCAGTCAGCCCTTCTCACTGCTGTTCTTACTTCCCCACATCCATCTCCTCTAGGGGAGTTGTAGTTGGAGGCCAGGCATTGGAGCTGGGCAGCGGCTTCCCCTGGGCCTCCTCTCCAGGCAGAGCCCCCTCTATGTGCTCCTATCAGCAATGGTACATGATGGTGCTGCCCTCCCCCAACCACTCAGGATCCCTCCATGTCACACCAACTGCTGGGCCCCCCCCCCCCCCCGCAACTACTCCAGAACGTTTCATGAAACTACGGCTGCCATTGAACCTTCCGTGTCATGCCAACTGCTGCCCCCCCAACTGCTCCAGAGCCTCCTGTGCTGATCTGACTGCCACCCTCCCACCCCATGGCTGCAGAACTGTCTGCATCCCTCCAGCTACTGCCCCAACCTAGCCACAACACAGAAGGATGCAGGAGATTCCGGAGCGGGTGAGGGGCAGCCCTTAGAACACGGCAGGACGTTCTGGAGCGGTTGAGGGGCAGCCCTTAGAACATGGTAGGAAGTTCCGGAGTGGTTGAGGGGCAGCCCTTAGAACATGGTAGGAAGTTCCAGAGCGGTTGAGGGGCAGCCCTTAGAACATGGCGGGAAGTTCCGGAGCGGTTGAGGGGCAGCCCTTAGAACACGGTAGGAAGTTCCG
>ML686177.1:1043212-1126783 GCA_007922175.1 Pelusios castaneus
AGCGGTTGAGGGGCAGCCCTTAGAACATGGTAGGAAGTTCCGAAGCGGTTGAGGGGCAGCCCTTAGAACACAGTAGGAAATTCTGGAGCGGTTGAGGGGCAACCCTTAGAACATGGTAGGAAGTTCCGGAGTGGTTGAAGGGCAGCCCTTAGAACATGGCTAGAGGTTCTGGAGCGGTTGAGGTGATGGCAATTGGAATTCTGCAGAAGGTTCCAGGGCAGTTGGAGGGGACAGCAGGTGAGGCAATGTAGCGGATTCCAGAGTGGTTGGGGGGATGGGTAGCAGATGGCGTGACATGGAAGGTTCTGGAGCATTGGGGGAATGGCCATTGGAGCAATGTGGAAGACGTTTCTGTGGCAGTCGGAGTGATCAGTGATGGGGAAGGTTCTAGAACATTTGGGGGAGACAGCAGCTGGAGCAATACAGACAGTTCTAGTACGGTTGGGGTGGCCGTTGGCATGACCCAGAAAGTTTTGTGGCAGAGGCGTCACACAGAAGGTTTTGGACTGGTTGTGGGGGGCAGCAATTGGAACGATGTGTAAGGTTCTCAGGCAGTGAGCAGCAGGTTCCAGCATGGTTGAGGTCATGGCCAGGACCTGGGCAGTCTGACCTCGTGGTCAGAGCTGGAGTCGGGAACCTGACCAGAGCAGGGCCCCAGAAGTGAGAGTCCCAGACAGGCCAGAGGGTCCACCTGAGAGTCATGTGTCAGGAGGCGGGTAGGAACAGGTCACCAGGAGTTCAGAGGCAGGAGACAGACTTGAGAGCAGAACCATGGTTTTATAATGAGAACTGGAGTCAGACTGGGTCATACTACCAGGACAGTCACCAGGGGAAATCAAGGCAGACAGTCCAGGGCAGGGTGGATAGGTCCCAGCTGCGTGGACAACTTCTGGGTCCTATATTGGGTTTATATAGGATTTCTGGCCCAATCAGGACCCCCAGCATACTGCCGATCAGGATTCCTCTATCACAGTGGTTCTCCAAGTTATTTGCTCATGCCCCACTTCTTTGTGTCTGTAGTAGTTTACACAAACACATGTACTGATTAAAAAACCATGCGACTCTCACTAAATATTACAAACCACGAGGCATTGATGGAAACAGCCAACGCTCCTCGGGGGAACAAGAGCAAAAGCAGAACTGCAGTTGTAGTCTTTGCTCACAATCAAATGCACCTATCACGTCCTAGCAAGTGGATTAACGTCCAAGTGGCGATGACATTGGCTAATCATTGCAAATTCAAGAGAAATCCGTCAAAGTGCACAGAGCCATCTGAGGACAGGATATGCCTGGTGGAATCGGCTTTGCTAGTTATTCATTGCTGTGGGTAAAATGTGAGCAGGAAGGTTTATTTTTCTCCAAAATGCTGGGCTTTCACCTGGGCTAACACTTTCCATGCCCCCCACCCCCGAGTAGTTGTGGGGGGCAGCAGTTGGATGAAATAGAAGGTGGTTGAGCAAAGCAGAAGGTGCCAGAGTGGATAAGAGCAATAACAGGTACAACGGGGCAGCTGGGGACCTCCTGGCGGAGGCCGGAGGTAGCAGCAAAAAGCACGACCATTATAATGGGATCAGAGAAGGGGGAGAGACCCAGGGCAGCAGTTAAAGGGGAGGAGTGGAGTAAAGAGGGTCATGACCAGATGTCCCAGTTTGACAGGCACAGCCCTGATATTCGGGGCTTTATCTTATATAAGCATCTATTACTCATCATTCCTATCCTGATTTTTCATACTTGCTCCCTATTCACCCTCTTATGCATGGATCCAGCACTGTCCCTGATCCCAACCTGATGCATACTGTGCAGGGACTCCAACATATACCTCCTTCCCGCACCTGGATTGGGCCCTGTGCTGATCCCAGCTTGCAGGGTCCTGCACCAATCTTCTGCCTTGCTGATCTGGGTCCCTGTAGTGCTCCAAGTCACTGGCGGGCATGGCGGGCAGGGAGGGCCCCCCCTTCAGGTGCCTCAGATGAGTTAGCAGTGGCGGGCACCCTTCCCAGCACAGAGTCCATTGCCCCTGGGCGGGGCGGGGCAGGGCGGGGCAGGCACAGAGTTGATTGCCCCTGGCCCGCAGGCAGGGCGGGGCAGGCATAGAAGTCTGTCACACTGCCGGTGCCTTTCAATAGGGCTGGCACAGCAGTAAGACCGCTCGGGTGGTGTGGAAAGGGAGAATGGGGTAAGGAAGGGGAGGCAGGCCCACCCACTCCACTGCGTCCCAGCCCAGGGCCCTAGTCAGTGGAAGCAGAGCCTGCCACTGAGCCAGCGGGGCTCCAGCCGAAACACACTGGCTCTCAGCAGTTAGCACCCCCCCTCCCTGGGCTACTTCCTCCTACCATTGCCCGAGTACCTATTTCCACCATGGGTAGTCATTGTGGGGGTCTCCCTCATAGGTCGCTCGGGGAATCCCACTGAAGCCCTCTGTGTCCATGGGAGGTAGGTCTGGCAGCTCCTCAGGCACCTCTAAAAGGGGTAGCTCCTCTGGGTCTAGGGGCCCATATGGCACTGGTGGCTCCCCTTCCGCCAGCAGGAGCTCCTCCATGGAGTAGGAGCTGCTCAGCTTCACATCCATCTCCTCTCCAGGAGGGGGATCATCCTCCTCCTCATCCGGCAGCAGGTCCACACCCCAATGGGCACAAGGGTGACCCTCCCCAGGTGGCAGCATCAGGGTTCCCTTCCTAGTCACTAGGCCCTGGTCAGACTGGGGTACTGCAGGTACCAAGACCATAAAGCGGAGTGGCCGGGGCCAGATGCCTACCCCTGGGCTGCCTCCTGGCCAAGACACCCTCTCCCCTCCATAGTTCAACCCCAACTGAGCCGCTGGCTGGGCTTTTTATACTCCCAGGCCTAGCCCCGCCCCTCTGCTTCCAGGTCCTGGTACCTGCAGTACCCCAGTCTGACCAGGGGGGGCGTTCGGGACAGTCTTCTGGTCCTGGCTTAGGGGAAGACTACAGTGGCTGCTTACAGTCTCCCTCCCCTACCTGGCCAGGACCCACACAGGCCCTCTGTCTCCACCCTGCTCCTTTTCCCCATTGGACTGCATCCTTCCACAAGTGTTTCAGGCCTTTAGGTCAATCTCACTTGCCATCTCCCACTCCAACTCCTATTTTAAGCTAGCCTCTCTCAGCTCCAAAACGGCCTACACCCCTCCTGAGCAGATCCCCCCATGTCTGGGTCAGAGCTTCACAGATTTTAAGGTCAGAAGAGACCAATATGATCATCTAGTCCAGGGGTTCTCAACCTCTGGCCTGTGGACCAAAAGTGGCCCACAGGGCTTTTTGAAATAGCCCGTGTTCTCCTGCCGCTGGTTGGTAGCTGGGCGGCAGCTGCCCGGTCCCGGTTTGCGGCTGTGAGGCTGGCTGCGGCCGCCTGCCTCTCTCCCTCCCTCTCAAAGTGCTGGGCTCTCTCTGGCAGGGGCAGCATCAGGGACTCCTGGAGGGAGGGAGGCACCAACCAGCTGAGAGGAGTTGGGAGTGGAGACCCCTGGAGAGAGCTGGGCCGGGGCCATGGCAGAGCGGGCACTACCCAGGTGAGGCCTGGTGGGGGCACCCCATCCTGGTCCCCGAGCGTGGCAGGACACGCTGCAGGGAGGGATCCGGACAGGAGCTGCCACGTGGGGAGCACTGTGCTGGGGCTGGTTCGGGCTGAGCGGGATCCGGCGCTGCCTCCCATACACCCAGAGGAGCAGAACAGTGGGGGATCACATCCCCCTAGGGTGAGGCTTGTGTCCAACCCACAGCATCATTGCTGGGGGAGAGAGCCCAGCCCGGTTCCTTGGGGGCCCATCTGGGCCCGGCCCGGGGATGCGGGAGGTTCCAGGTGTTCACGGGCTCCCTGCCCTTTAAAAAACAAACAAAAAACCCCAAACTTTTAAAAAACTTAAAAAAAACCCAAAAACCTTTTTGGCTCAAGTGCCCCAAATATAATTTTTTACAAACCTGAAGGGCCACCAGTCTCTGTAATTAAAATGTAATCAATTAAATTTCAATTAATTCAATTAAATAATGATAAATTAAACTTAATTGATTACATTTTAATTACATAGACCTTTAGGTTGTAAAAAGTATATTTGTGGCCCTCGAGCCAAAAAGGTTGGGAACCACTGATCTAGTCTGACCTCCTGTACAACGCAGGTCACAGAACCTCCTGCCTACTGCTGCAATAGACACCTGACCTATGATTGAGTCACTGAAGTCCCCAAATCATGGTTTAAAAACTTCAAGATACAGAGAAACCATAAGCAAGTGACCCATGCCCCACGGTACAAGGAAAGGCGAACATCCTCCCCCCCCCCCCCCAGGGCTCCTGCCAATCTGCCCTGGCGGAATATCCCCTCCTAACCCCAAATATGTCAATCAGCTAATCCCTGAGCACATGGGCAAGACTCACCAGCCAGACACCCTAGAAAGAATTCTCTGTAATAACTCAGAACCCACCCTTCCAACATCCCATCACAGGCCATCTGCATATTTATCATTAGTACCCTGGACAGTATTGCATCCAATTAATTGCCAAATTAGACTGTCCCATCATACCATCCCCTACATAAATGTATCCAGCTCAATTTTCAAGTCAGATAGGATTTGTTCCCTCACAGTTCCTTTGGAAGGCTATTCCAGAACTTCACTCCTCTGATAGTTAAAAACCTATGACTAATTTCAAGTCTAAACTTCTTGATGGCTAGTTTATATCCATTTGTTCTTGTGTCCACACTGATGCTGATCTTAAATAACTCCTCTCCCTTTCTAATATTTATTCCTCTGATATACTTACAGAGAGCAATCATATCTCCCCTCAATCTTCTTTTGATTAGGCTAAACTAGCCAAGCTCTTTGAGTCTCGTCTCATAAGGCAGGTTTTCCATTCTTCAGATCATCCTTGTAGCCCTTCACTGCCTCTATTCCAGTTTGAATTCATCTTTCATAAAGATGAGGGACCAGAATTGCACACAGTATTCCAGATGAGGTCTCACCAGTGCCTTGTATAACGGTACTAACACCTCCCTGTCTCTACTGGAAATACTTCACCTGATGTATCCAAGGACTGAATTAGCTTTTTTCACAGCCACATCACATTGGCAGTTCACAATACATCCTGTGATTAATTAATACATCCTGTGATTAATTAATAATCCTCCTCCTCTGTCATTTCCAGTTGATGTGTTCCAATATTATAGCATGGGAGGGTAAATCTCTTTCCTACACCCCTCTGCTCTGCTGTGGGGGAACTTACACATCTAAATGTCCTAGGGATTTGGCACCTCTCATTTAATCAAGGAATCAAAGGACATGAAGAGAAGAATGTAATTAATTGCCTAAACACCAAAGCTAAGAGCCTTAGTAACAAGCCAGAGTAACTGGAATTGCTCATTTATGAGCGTAAATTTGTCTAGTTGATATTACTAAAACCCAGTGGGTGATTCCCACAACTGGATGTTGAAATCAATGGTTATAACTTATTTAGGAAGGATCAAGTGAGCAAAAGGAGAGATGTGGTGCTCTGTGTAAAAAAATGACACTATTTGTTTCCGAGTCTCTGATAACTTAGAAGAAAATGACCTTGAATGCTTATGGATCCTAACAGATAAAAAACAAGATGGGGAACTAGTTAGTGTCTGCGATAGCTCACTAAATCACACTAGGGAACATACACACTCCAGTTCCTTACACACCTATCATAAGGTGTAGGAAGAAGGCTACATGGTCAATGGTAACTTCAATTTGAGGGCCACACTCTGGACTGGATAACAGTTTTCTAACTCACAAAGTATTGCATCCAACACTGGGAATTCTGTGTTACACCTCATCTTGACAGACACAGAGAAACTGACAGGAGAACTAAAAATAAATGGTAACTTCAGTAAAAGTGATTATGACCTGACTACATTTATAATGTGCAAACAGAACAAAGTCCAGACCGGTGATGTATACATACGCATGTGCACACGCACACATACACTTGTTTCTTCTAGAAGGGCTAGTTTTACAAAGCTGAAAAAAAAATTACAAGTGAAATCAGCTGGAAGAATTTAATCAGAAAAATATGAATGATAATTGGTTGAGAACAGTTTACTAGATGCCCCAAAAGCCATAATTAGGAGGAAACGCCATATTAGTTTTAAAATGGCCTGGTTTAGAGAGGAAGTGAAGGCAGCCATAAAAAACAATATATAATAAATAGAAGAAATGGAAAGTTGATAGTAATGAATATAAATCAGAAGGTAGGAAATGGATATGGGAAGTTAAGGGACACAAAGTGAAATCTATAGTCAAGAGTTAGAGGCAATAAGACAGTTTTTTTTTAAAGTAAATTAGGAACAAAAAAAATCATAACACTGGTATTGGTCCATTACTAGCTGAAAATGGTAGAACAATCATTAATATGCAGAAAAGGTGGAAATGTTCAATAGACAGTTCTGTTCTGTATTTGGGAAAAAACAGATAGTGTAATCATGCCATATATAAACACTCTTTGTACTCCATTAGTATCCACTAGGAAGATGTTAAACTGCAGTCATTAAAGTTGAACATTTAAAAATCAGTGGTCTGAATAACTTGCATCCAAGAGTTTTAAAAGAACTGGCTGAGGAGCTCACTTGACCATTGATGTAGTTTTTTCAATAAGTTTTGGAACACTAAAAAAGTTCCAGAAGATTGGATAAATGTGATGACCTGAGATAATATAAACCTGTCAATTTGACATCAATCCCAGGAAAGATAACGGAGTGGCTGATATGGGACTTATTAATATAATTAATGCCATTCAACCTGGGATTATGCAAAATAGATCCTGTAAAACTAATCTGATATATTTTTTAATGAAAATACAAGTCTTGTTGATAAAGGTAATAGTATTGATGTAAAAAAACCCAAGGAATCCTGTGGCACTTTCAAAGACTAAAAATTTATTTATCACATAAATTTCCATGGGTGTAATCCCACATCATCAGATGCATGAAATGGAAACTGCAGCATGTCAGGTGTATATATATACATGCAGAGAAGCCTGAGTCAGAAGGTTATTTTTTTAGTCTGGTTTAGCAAATCAAACAAGTTGTTTTGATTCAAACAATATCCATGTGGCCTTTAAAGAACAATAAATGAGGAAGTGTTAATGTTAAAAGAGGGCAAATTACCTGTTATAATGTGTTAGCCATTCAAAGTCTCTATTCAGCCCCAAGGTGATGGTGTCAAATTTGTATACGAATTCCATATTGACATAATACATATTGATTTAATATACTTAGACTTTTATAAAGCTTTCAACTTGGTACAACATGACAATTTTTTATTAAAAAACTAGAACAATACAAAATTAAGATGGTACACATTAAATGGGTTTTTAAAAATTGGATAACTTATAGATCTCAAAATGTAATTGTAAACAGGGAATCTTCATTGAACAAGTGAGTTTCTAAGTGGGTCCTGAGGGGATCATTGCTTTGTAACATTTTTATTAATAACCAGGAAGAATACGTACAATCTTCTCTGATAAAGTTTTCAGGTGATGCAAAAATTGAGGAAGAAGTAAGTAATGATAAGGACAGGTCACTGATACCAAACGATCTAGATGCTTGGTAAACTAGGCTCAGTCAAACTATATGTGGCTAAATAGGGCTAAATGCTCACATTTAGGAACAAAGAATGTAGGCCACATCTACATGATGAGGGATTCCATGTTGGGGAGCAGGGACTAGAAAATAGATTTGGGAGCTATGAGTTATCAGCTAAACACAAACTCTCAGTGTGATGCTGCGGTCAAAGGACTAATACAACCCTCTCAGAGACACAAAGAAGGGACTCTCGATTAGAAGTACAGAGGTTATTTCACGTTGGTATTTGGCTCTGATGCAGCTGCCGCTGGAATACTGTGGACCATTCTGATGCCTAAAATTAAAGAAGCATGTGGATAAATTGGAGAGAGGTAAGAGAAGAGCCACAAGAATGATTAAAATATTTGGAACTATTTTACAGTAATCTCGAGTTCAGGTATGTCTACACTGGTGCCTTAGGTCAACCTAAGGATGCTTAAGTCGACCTACAGAACTCGGCGTCCACACTGGGCGCTTGTTAAGTTGACTTAAGCACTTCCTTAAGTCAACTTAATAACACCACCTCTGAAGGTCGATTTAAGGCTTAAGTCGACCTTATTAAGTCCACTTAAGTCCATTTAAAGCCAGTGTTGATGGGTATGTCTACACTACAGGCTCCGTTAAATTGACTTAACAAGGTCGACTTTAAGTCGACTTAAAGTTGACCTTGTTAAGTTGACTTAACAGAGTCGACTTATCTTAACAAGTGTAGACATAGCCAAGGAGCTCAATCTATTTCACTGAAAAAGGAGAAGGTTAGAGACTATTATGTGCCCATATGGGGAATAAATATTAATAGTGGGCTCTCCAATCTAGCAGAGAATGATCTAACAAGATCCAATGGCTGGAAGTTGAAACTAGACAAATTCAGGCTAGAAATAAAGTGTACACTTTTACCAGTGAGAGTAACTAACCATCGGAACAATTTACCCAGGGTCATGGTAGTTTCTTCATCACTAACAAACTTTAAATCAAGGCTAGATTTATTTTCTCAAAGCTCTGCCCTAGGAATTATCCCCTTTGCAGTCTCTGATGCTGGTCTCTCCTTCATCCTCCCTCTGCCTGTTCCATCTCCCTGGCCCTCAGCGGGAAAGGCCAGTCGCTGCAGATAGAAGGCTGTTAGGGTTTGAACCACTTTCTTTGTTAGACTCTTTCCCTGTAGAACAGAGCCAGTTTCTCTGGCAAACAGTGCTATCCACTGAGGAAAACGCTGCTAGCCACTCCCTTCAAGGAGTGGGCCAGAATCTCACCTCCAGACTTGCCTGCACTGCAAGGGACGGAGCTTTGGCCATCCCCAGCTCCCACTCTTGAAGTCTGCATCATCTGGAGAACTGAAACAAGCGCTGTGTAAGTTGCTGTCCTGGGAAGCCTAGAGTTAGGTGGAGTACAGTCAGAATATTAGGCACTGGGCCGCCTACCCCTATTAGAATGTCATACATGTCTTTCATGGCAGTTTTAAAACAACATTACAACCATTTCAACGTTGGATGTTTTACTTATTTCTGGTAAGACTTGCTTGTTTGCAGAAAGTTTCTTCCTAACTATGCACATGCACGAGGGGACCATTTTGAGGAATTACCTAAGGTGACAGCTTTCCGCAGACTATCAGTTTCGTTAATGCATTGGAGAGTTGCGCTGCGATGCCTGATCTATAAACGTTCATCCTGAAAAAGGAATCGTTTTGTAATAAGCAAAAGAAGTTCGGAAACATAGTCATCAAATCCATCCAAATCTGAAAATGAAAATACACGTATATCAAATACCAGCGTCGTCTTCATCAGGAAGCTCTAGTTATAATGGACAGACTTTTGCAATGTTGACCTCACCTGAACGCTCTGCTAAAAAGAAAACCAAATCATTGATGAGACAGTGTAGTGACGCTTTTTTTTGAAATATGGTTTCATCATCTGTGTGAACGCAAACCAAGATCCAAAGCCCCAGGGTGTTATTTGCAGGCAGGTGCTTGTAAATGAGAGCTCGAAACCTCAAAGTTAAATAGACATTTAGACACAAAACATGGGAAACTTGGTGATAAGCGTCCTGAATATTTTCAAAGGAAGCAACAGACATTAAAGATAGGAAGGCAAGATCTTAGTAGGCCAATTACTTTGAATGATAAGACATCATATTTATTTGCATGCCATTTGGCAAAAGAGAAGGTGGTCCCTAGAGTGGCCAAAAAAACGTATTCTTCCAGCCTCTCTGGATACAATCTGGCTTACAATTTTCAATGAGAAGTTTGCTGAAAAATGGATTAGTATTTCTCTCAGTGAACGCGTGACATGGCAGCGCATTTGGAAGCCCAACTTATTACTCACAGTCAGCTGGGGATTTCACTCTCCAACTCGATGACTGATATTTCAAATTGTGCAACACTGTTTGTTTATGTGAGGCATGCATTTCAAGAGGACTTTATGGACGTTTTGCTGTGTTGTCTGACTTTACCAACAAATACAACGGGAGCACGGATATTCAAAACACTGCATGGCTGAATATTGGGAAATATGGGCAGTGCTGCCCACAAAAAATTTTCAGTGCATAGGGCCCAACCTCCTGCAACCACCCCTGCCTCCTGAAATCATCCCCTGCCCACTATTGCCTTGCCTGGCCCCAAACCGCCCACCCCACCTGCGATTGCCCTCCCTTTCTCTGTCCTGCAACAGGTGCCTGAGCTATGTGCTGCAGGGCGGGGCTAGCCTTTGCTGAGCTCCTCCCAGGAAGGCAAGCTCTCTGCACTTGCACGTGCCAGGGCTCATGGCTTGGGGCACTGGCTGGGACATTCAGGTCCCGTGCCCCAGCGCTAGTGATGCCCAGGAATTACACTGGGCTATTTGCAAAGGAATTACAAGTGATGGTGCAGCAAATACGGCAGGTAGCAATAATGCCGTTGTGAAAACAAATCTGAGCCAGCCCACAGTTACATTCAGTGCATTCAAGGGTATTTCCCCTGGCCTCATGGCAGCATGAAGGAAGTTGTGAAAATTGTTCGTTTCCCTAAAGGAAACTCTCTGAACAACAAGCTTTTTGAAGCCTTATGCTCAGAAATGAGAGAAACTCATTTACTCTTTCACACTGAAGTATGGTGGCTGTTGCAGGGTGTCACCTGACCAACTGGGATCTGCTGTTCGTGCGTTCAGGAATTGACATGACACTCGTTTGATAATGACAGAGAGGCTTTAATGACTACACTAATAAAATGAGCCTCCAAACCAAAAGTCCAGTATTTATTAGCTGCAAAAGCAATTTTCCTCCCCAGCGCAGACAACAGGTGGTAGTTTCAGCTCTTGACAGCTTCTCCAAAAGCTCGGATCCATAGTCTTAGAAGAAAGCTGGGCGAGACGACAGTTTCGCGTCTGGAATGATTTCTCAATCTCGCAGCACATTTGCGGCTGGGATTGCTTCCCTCTCTATACTCTGAAGTTTAGTGTTTTCCAAGCATTTTTGGTAATTCCATGGGAAAACAAAGGAAATCCAAACAAAAACAAGAGGGGAAAGCCCAAAATGCATTAGCCACCTGGATTTCGTTTACTCAACAATCCAGAACTCGTTTGTCACCAAGTTCCACCCTTTCCTAACAAAAGTGAGTTAGGGTTTGCGGAGATGACAGCTGAATACCTGAGGTGGCACCCATCAGCAGACAGGATCTTAAGGTATCCTTGAAAACCACAGAGTCACTGAGGTATAGTTGAGTAAATTACAGAAGATATTTTCATTAGGGAGACTGGTCAGTCAAGAAGGGCCACTAATCATAGGAAAGGCAGTTACTCTGATGAAATATCAGACATGCTGAAGGAACTGCATGTGTGAGGCAATCATTTCTTTTCAAAAAGGATTTCCAGCCATCCCCAGGCTTTCGCAATATGCATCTTATTAGTAATATTCGGTAGCTTCACTATATAAGTAGGCCCAGCCTATCTTCAGTTTCATAGTCCGCACAAGGCACTGGGCTTACAAGTTTGCACAAACTCGGGAATGAAAGTCACTTTTTTCTGGCACAGAAACAGTCTAACTTAGCAAATTTGTTGATCGATGACAGTTGGTTAATAAAATTGCCATATCCAGCCGACATTGTCTCAATTTTAAACAAGCTGCATTTGAAGGCACAAGGAAGGGGTTTCAACAGTTGTTGAAAGATTTGTTGATTTGTTTCAACACTGTGACCAGATACAAGCATTCTGAAAGTCAGCACTGCAGTAAAAAAGCGTTTGTCTGAGGTCCTCCATGTCCCCAACACTATTACAACACAGAGGCTATGTACACACGATCAGATTAAAGCGCAACATGGCAATCGCGCTATAAAAAACATGTGACCTTTATTGTGGGATAGCGCGTACACACATCGCTCCTTGCAACGCAACAGAATTCTTTGCTATATCGCGGTGTAGCGCAATGAATTCTGGGCACCTATCCCACAGTTCAATTTTCCCTCAATCGGCACTTGGAATCATGGGATGAAGGAAAGGAACGCAAAGCACCATGAGTAAACTCTCAGTTTCCCGTGGTACAGTGTTCCCCTTGTGTCTTCCTCGTTGTCAATAGCAACTCGCACCTATTTTCAACAGTGCAGTGACGCACCGCACCACTTGCGAACCATCACAATTGCGACAACATGGATCCTGCTCTGATCTCCACTGTCACCTTCAGCATTCTAAATACATCTCGGCTGGTTGCTCAGTACGCAATGAGCTCCGAGTCAGACGAGGACGCCGAGGAGCAGGGGCTGATTGATGCCCTGCAGAGCAACAACACCGCATTGCTCAGCTCCTTCACTGATCATCTGCACACGGTGCAACGCCGTTTCTGGTCGCGAGAGACGAGCACCGAGTGGTGGGATCGCATTGTTATGCAGCTGTGGGATGACGAGCAGTGGGTACAGAACTTTCGAATGCGGAAAGCAACCTTTCTGGAACTGTGTTCAGAGTTGGCCCCTGCCCTGCGACGTAAAGACACCAACATGAGGTCAGCCCTAACCGTGGAGAAGTGTGTTGCGATTGCTATCTGGAAGATGGCAACTCCTGACTGCTACCGGTCGGTTGCAAACCAGTTTGGAGTCGGGAGGTCCACCGTCGGATTAGCCCTCTCACAAGTGTGCCGAGCCATCAATCGTGTTCTGCTACAGAGGACGGTGACATTGGGCAATGTTAGTGAGATTGTGGACGGCTTTGCTGCCATGGGATTCCCTAACTGCGGGGGAGCAATAGACAGCACACATATCCCGATTTTGGCTCCAGACCATCTCGTGACCGAGTACATAAACAGGAAGGGCTACTTCTCCATGGTGCTGCAAGCACTCGTGGATCACAAGGGGCATTTTACGAACATCAATGCTGGGTGGTCGGGAAAGGTGCATGATGCCCGCATTTTCAGAAACACTGGACTGTACTGGAAGCTGCAAGGGGGTACCTTCTTCCCAGATGAAAAAATTACTGTGGGGGATGTGGAGATGCCCATAGTCATCCTCGGAGACCCAGCATACCCACTGATGCCATGGCTCATGAAGCCGTACACTGGGAACCTGGATCGCAGCAAGGAGCGGTTCAATTACAGATTGAGCCGGTGCAGAATAACTGTGGAGTGTGCCTTCGGCCGCTTAAAAGGGCGCTGGCGCTGTTTGTATGGGAGGCTGGACTTGGACAAGGACAACATCCCTGCTGTGATTGCGGCATGCTGTGTCCTTCATAACATTTGTGAAAATAGGGGAGAAAAGTTTTCCCCGGGGTGGGCTGTGGAGGCACAGCGCCTAGAGGCAGCATACGAACAGCCAGCCACTAGGAATATTAGGGGGGCCCAACGAGGAGCTGCTCGCATAAGGGAGGCACTCAGGGAGCATTTCAATGATGCCCTTCCGTAGTTCACTTCAAGAACGCATCAAGTGCACCTTATGAGATTTTCACTGTGTACAAATAAAGCCACTCTTCAAATTTTTTGTTACTGTTTTTATTAAAAGTTAAAAGGGGTGGTGGTGGTTGGGGGGTTTTGGAGGGATTACAGCTGGGTGTAGCTGCGGGTCTCTAAAAAGTAGCTCTGTGAGGGACAGGATGTTGCAATATACCAGGGGGACGGGTGGCCTTCAAAGAAATGCTTTGAAGGACTACGGGGTGTGGGGGGCAGACACGGCTGAACTGTCTGGAGTGGAGCCCGTACATTAATCACTTGCGTCTGCAAAGCATTCATGCTCTTGAGCAGTTCTGTTTGCTCTTTCATGACGCTTATCAGTTCATCCCTGTGTTTCTGCCTCCTCTGTTGGGATTCCTCTCTCCAGGCTCGATTCTCCCTCGCGGATGCCTCTCTTGTTTTCATCAGCTCCTGAAACATATCCTCCCTGTTTCTTCGAGCATGCCGACGAATGTTTCTCATGCGGTCAGCTGGGGTAGACACCGGCCTTGTGAAGGTCGAATCTAATAAAAAAAAGAATAATAAAGCTATTGTTAACACATAGCCTAGATAACCAATGTAACCTTCCAGTAGCACATTCCACTGGAAGGTGCAGGGCAGTCAACATCCTATGCTTCGCTGAAGCGGACAAGGTACGTCCTAATAGAAACCTTACTGTGGGCTAACATTCTGCACAGGGCACACAGATGGAACCCGATATCTCTCTCCTCAGAGTGCCCCTGCCAGCTAGAATACATATCCTACATGCCACCGGATGCCAGCCGGGACCGTATGCTGCTGCCTTGTGTGCTGCCATGGTTCCCAGTGCTGTGCTTTGCAGCTGGCGAGGCCGAGTATGCTTATACGGGAGCGTAGACACATACGCTATCCCATCTAACCTGAGTAGTAGGCTCTGGCGGTACATCGAGGAAACCTTTAGTGACCTAAATACAGATGATTTTTTGACAATCAGTGCTTGTGTTGATGCAGTTCTAATGAATGCATAGTAAACAGCGTGCACAGCGGGGACCGAGACAGCAAGCACCCCCGCCCCGGACAATGATTTTTTAGCAGGAGCCATAGCTGCACGGAAGAAAAACTTACCTGAACCCCCCTCTGCCGCCTCAGAGGACACACTGCAATTCATGTCTTGGGTGGACGTCTCAGCGGGGGTGCAGAAGAGCTCCTGGCTACACGCTGTTGCGCCTTCCTCCAGGTCATCCTCCATCTCCTCCTCCTCATCGATCACGTCCTCATCGTGCTCGGCTCTGGCATTCACTGGATGAGGGGGGGCCGATGTGTCCACAGGATTCTTGGCGGTTGTTGTGGGGTCCCCGCTGAGGGTGGCTTCGATTTCCTTGTAATACCTGCATGTAGCAGGCGCTGATCCCGAACGCCGGTTTGCCTCCTTCGCTTGGTGATAGGTTATTCTTAGCTCCTTCACCTTTTATCTGCACTGCACAGTGTCTCTCTGATAACCTCTCTCAGACATGGCCTGAGAAATTATGCCATATGTGTTGAAATTTCGCCTGCTGCCGCAGCTGCGCCTGCATAGCAAACTCTCCCCAGATGCTGATCAGGTCCAGCACCTCTGCCGTGCTCCAAATGGGTGCGCGTCTTCCACGATGGGCCGCCATTGCTAGTGAAGATCAGAGCTGCACTCCACTCCACGAGGAAGAGAACAGGAAGTGAAACAGATGAGAAATTTGAAAATCCCGGGAATCGAAACAGGGCGGGGACTGACTGTTTCGTCACGGCCACAGAGCGGGTGGGGGGAAGACCAGAGAGGACGACTTTGGAATGCTGGGACACTTCCGGAGGCCAATCATTGCGCGGTAAGCGTACACACGAGTGGAAAGGCGCAACAGCTGTTCCGCGTTAACTGCTACCACACTCGTCGAGGTGGTTTTTCTATTGCGCTACAACTGGGCTGTTGACGCGCAAGAGCCCTATTGCACGTGTGCACGCTGTTGTTGTTATTGCGCGGTAATGACTGTTAATGCGCGATAAAGTGATCGTGTGTACATGCCCAGAGAAAAGCATCCGTGAAGAAAAAGCTACCCCCTGGAACTTGTCTATATTTGTCATTGTTTTGGATAAGTGTTTTCAAGGAATAACCACCGTTAAATAAGATTAGTGTTCTGTTGCTGTGGTTCACGACAACATACCTGTGTGAACTGGGATTTTCAACTTTGACAAGGTTAACAACAAAAGAAAGAAACTGACTCAACAGCATACCTGCTATGCGGGTAGCTCTTATGATCGAGATCGGAATGAGATCATGAACAGCAGGCAGGCCTCCCCATCACATTGAGTAAACGAAACTTAACCCGATTGCCTTTTTTTTTTTTTTTACTGTATTTAAACAACATTTTAAAATGTCTTACAAGTAAAGTCGCTCTCTAATTTTAATTATAATACAAAGTGGTTAAAGTGAGCTTGTGATTTTATGAAAACTCTGGTCATAAGATATTATTCTGGGCCACAGGGATCATGTTTGTTCTTCCACTGGGTCACAAGAAAAAGAGTCTGCAAACCACCACCCTACAGGCCACTGAACAGTCCCTTTCCTCATCCTCTGAGCAAGCACCAGGGGTGCTATTGGCTGAGTACTGAAATCCAGCACACAGCTTGGGAATGTCCGCTCATGATCTGACTCCCTGAGGTTCTTTCTCCCGGGAGCCTCTCTCCCTACCTCACTTGTGCCCACTTCATGCTTCCAGTCTCCCCAAGCCCTGCCCCTGGATCACAGTCTGGTGTGGTGATCTGCCAATGCTATTCTGTATTTGTGTCTCTCACCTAATTGCCTGGGCTGCTGTAGCAATACAGCTCACTTGTTGCCATAGCAATAGGATTGGACCTTTAGGTTTTTAGCCAACCAGTTTGTGCTGGTTTTTAGTTTCTCCTAATAAAAACCACGTCTAGATCTGGACCCCTTGTGTGTGTTTATTCCTGATATCTTCTTGGATACAAAGCAGGGGCATCGTCATGGGTGGGTCTGGGTGTGCTGGGGCCCACCCATTTGGCTCTGAGGCCCTCCCGCCTTAGCCCCCAGCCATGGTGTAAATTTCACCACCACAGCTGTGGAGCCAGCCAGCAGTCAGCAGCTGAGAGCAGGGCAGAGGTGCCGGCACCAACGCCTTTGCTCCACGCACGGTTGCAGGGCCCGGCGTCCACTTGCAGCCATGGCCACCAGCTGCTGGCCAGCTCTGTGGCTACAAAGTTCATGCTGCTGCCAGCCCAGTCACAGTGCCTCTCCCCATCCCTGGGGGGAGAGGGAGTTGCCCTGGGCTGGGCCCACCTTGCAGATGCAGGGGCCTGGCCAGAAAACAGGCACTGGCTACGCCTCCTATACAAAGACCCAACACAACTAATGCCACTTACTGTGAATTCTAGGAAAGTTCCCACTCCCATACTCAGAATAAGTGGAGGAGTCTGGAATTCACCACTCAGAAGGGAGGCCCCCCCATTCCTCTCAAAGGACTCCTCCCCCACCTGATCCCAATGCAAATGGATTTGGGGGACGAATTCCCCCTTTTGGTGTCCCTATTCATCTCCTGCCCACAGCACTGGCCCTGTGGCCTGCCGCCCTAAAGGGTGAAGTCCTTGACACATAACATGGTTCGAATTAAGCTCTTGATCTTTCCCCTCAAGCTAACACCTCCTTCCTCTTTCACTATGGACACAGCACCACCAACCTCCCACTTAGGCCTGTATCTGGCCAGCATCTGTGGCTTGGCTGCTCTTGAGTAGACCCATATATTCAGGCTCTGTCTAAATCTTGCCATTTCACAAATTCATAGATTCCAAGGTTTGGCCGGACCATTGTGATCATCTAGTTTGACCTAATGCAGGCCAAAGAATTTCCTCAAAACAAGTCCTTGAGAAGAGCTTTTAGGAAAACATCCAATCTTGATTTAAACATCATCGATGGAGACTCCACCACAGCCCATGGTAAACTGTTCTAAGGATTAATTACCCTCTCTGTCAAAAATGTAGGCCTTATTTCCCATCTGAATATGTCTAATTTCAGCTGCCAGCCTTTGGATCCTTAGACCTTTCTCTGCTACACTGAAAAGCCCATTATTACTTATTTATTTCCGATGTGAGTATTTATAAACTGCGACCAAGTCACCTCTTCACCTTCTCTTTGCTCAACAAAATAGACTGAATTCTTTGAGTCTTTCACTATAAGGCAGGTTTTCTAATCCTTTAATCATTCTTGTGTCTCTTTTCTGACCTTTCTCCAATTAATCAACAACCTTCTTGAATTGTGGGCTTTCGACAGATGGCAGCACATGACCCACCAGATGGGCACCTTCTGGTGATGGTCTTGGGGAATTGCTCCAGTGCCCAGCCTATATGGTAGCCTATGCTCTATCTTTCTGAGTCTCTAGTCCAGACCTCCACCCTCTATCTGAGTCCTTTTCAGTTCCCCCTTTCCAGGGTACAGTCTAGTCCAGGCCGGTCTACTTTGCCTCATTGGCCACTAGTCTAATTACCACCCACTGGTGATCAGGGAGAGGCAGGGAAGGACCCAGGCCCACCCACTTCTCCAGCCCCAAGCCCAGGGACCCTATGCACTACTCTGGCACCACCTCAACCCCCACTCCAATTTAATAGGTTCCCCTGGGTCATATCCACACCTCACCCAGGTACCTTCTCTCCCTTGTATCAGGGACTGGGTTCTGCCCAAACCCTGGCACTCTGCATGGCACTGTCCCTGATCCTGCCTCCCATAGCCAGGCCCACATCACACCCTTCCTCCCCACAGACCAGAAGTAGACTACCCAGAGCAGATGCTGCAGCCCTCTTATATACTGGGCTCCCGGGCCCTCATTGGCCTTATAGCCACCTGCTTCCATTGGCTCAGGTTCAGCTGGTTGTCCCTCATGATTCCCAAATCTTTTTCAGGGTCACTGCTTCCCAGGCTAGAGTCCCCAAGGCTGTAAGTATGGCAGACGTTCTTTCCTCCTACACAATATAGATGCTTAGCTTTCAAGGCCAGCACGGACCATTCTGACCATGGAATAATCTCCCCCAGGGATGCCTATGTTCAACCCAGAACTCTGCTGAGCCAGGGCAAAGCTTTTAGAGAGGCAATCTAGTTTACAAACTACCAGTGACAAAGACTCGGCCCTGGCCCTGGGTCAATTGTTCTGATGGTTAATTTCTCTCCCCGTTAAACACTGTCAGTTTATTTCTAATATGTACATCTCATCTCTTTTCAGCTCCTAGCCACTGGATCTCACTGGGCTGCTGTCTGGTAGATTAAAGAAATTAACAGAAATCTCCTCCCCACGTAGATACTGATGAGCAGGAGCAAATCACCTCTCAACCCTGTCTTGGATAAACTGAACAGATTGAGCTCCTTTATTGTCTCACTAATAAGGCAGATTTTCCAGACTGTGAATCTTCCCTATAGCTCTTTTTGGATCCCTTTTTCATTTGTAAACATCCTTTGTGCAGGGTGGGCACCAGAACCAGACACAGTCTCATGATGGTCTCACTAATGCCATACAGAGACTCAATATCACCTGCCTGCTCAGACTTGATGTTTCTTGTATGGCTGGGCACCACATTCACCCTCTTAGCCACGGCTCATGTTTGGTCGGTTATTTGACACCAACCCCCCCCCGCAAAGCCCTTTTCAGAGGCATTGGCTGTTTTCTAGGATACAGTCCCATCCTTTGACCTGTATTTTGTTCCTAGCTGCCCAACCTTGCATATGGCTGTGTTAAAACATGTTATTCATATGAGCCCACGCTACCAAGCAAACTAGATTGTGTCTATAACTGTCCTGTTCTCATCCTCACCTAGAACTCTGCCAAGCTTTGCGTCAGCCATGAGTTTTGATTTGATATTTCCTTCCAGATCATTGATAAAAACACTGAATAGCATTCGTAAGAGAAGAGGCTGAGAACAGACCTCTGTGGGTTAGTCCTAGGGAGACTGGCCCTTTAAGGGAGTTGGGCCACATGTCATCTGTGAGTAACCAACTGCTGTGTAAGGCCAGGTAGTAACAATGTGAGAGCTAGATCACCAGCTCCTCATAAAAGTTTACTTGTGGGAGAGCTGTAGGGAGCAGGAAGGCTCCTATGGGAATCCCCAAGTCATTGGAAAGAACCCAGTTTTCATATGACTC
This sequence comes from Pelusios castaneus, assembly GCA_007922175.1. Taxonomy (NCBI): domain Eukaryota; kingdom Metazoa; phylum Chordata; order Testudines; family Pelomedusidae; genus Pelusios; species Pelusios castaneus. The sequence goes on from ML686177.1 coordinate 1,062,820, forward strand.
CCAGGGAGGTGACCTCAAAGTGCAATTCTGCAGCAAGCAGACTGAAAAGAGATGAGAGCACAGAGGTTTGCCTTGACTTTTGGGCAGATGGCTTGCAGAGTGTAATCCTGTAGGGAGAAGAACTGAAGCTTCTGAAGAAGATCTTGAGTTGGGGGAGCAGGGGGGAAGAACATGACTGGGATGCTGAACTTGTGTTAAGCAGTTTTATTTTGCAGAAATAACCCAAAGGCATGGAATGGAGGGACTGGAAGAGTATATTTTAGTGTACAGGCCAGCATGTCAGCCCACTGGTTCCTAAGGACCCTGAAAGAAACACCCTCCTGAGCATGGACTTGCTCCCCTTTACAGGCACTTTCTGTGATCTAGCAGTTAGCCAGTTTTTAATCCATTTTGGGTTCCATTAATATTGCATAATACCTATTTCCTTTAGCAGAATGTCACAATGGGGCTATGCATATCTTTGCTTGTCTGCAGAGTTACTGTCAGATGGGGCCCAAGATATTAGAGAGATGAGGTGGGTGAGGGAGTATCTTCGATTGCTGCAGCTGTCAGCGAAAGAGACAGGCTTTAGCGCCTCCACAGACCTGGTGAAGATCTGAAGAACCGCCCCGTGGACGCGCCGATGTGCATCTCTTTCACCACTAGCATCCGGTCCAATAAAACCTGTCACCTTGCATCTCGAAGTACACGCCGCCAACCCCCATTCCTTTTATCAGCCCAACTTCTGACCTCCCAATACAAAGGGGAGCAGGTCCAATGAAGACCCATTTTCCACACAAGCCTGCTAAGTCCCAAGAACGATGCCATCACCTCTTAATGCTTCCTGATTTCGCCCATACGGGCTGCTGCCAGTGTGCCTGGCAGAGAGGTTGTCATGCGGGCAGGATCCCCTTCATCCAGGGCCCTGTGGGCAGAGCCAGCCCAGCACGAGGGCGGCGGGGCCCGCAGACAACAGCCCCCAGTGACGGCAGCAGGGTGGAGCCGCGCCGGCTTCTCTCCGCCTCTCATCCACGTGTCCTCTCCTACGCGGAGTCCTTCCTCCTTGCCCGGGACTACAGCCCCCGGTGTGCAGCGCGCCACCGCCTCTGGGCTAGCGCACGTGGCTCCCGGGCCGCGCTGGGCCCACCGGGAGTTGTAGTGCGAGGCCGGACGCACCGGCTGCGGCCCGCGATCCAGCGGACTCCACCCCCCAGCAGGCCCCGCGGCGGCGCTGGCGGTCACGTGGCCGGGGGGCGGTGCGCCGTGGCGGCGGCGGCGGCGCTGGCGCTGGGGGCTGCGGGAGGAGGCGGCTGCGCGGTGCGGGCTCGGGCTGTTGTTGTTGCGCTGCCCGCGGCTCCCCTACCCCCGCCCCGCCCGGTTCGGCTCGGCTCGGCTCGGCTTGCGGCGTCCGGAGGCCTGGCCCGGCAGCATGAGCGACAACGATGACATCGAGGTGGAGAGCGACGTGAGTGGCGCCCCCTGTCCCCCCTGCGGCCCGGCCTGTGCTTGGCCCGGCTCGGCCCGGCCCGGCTCGGGCGGTGGCGCTGACAGTAACGCGTGTGTTTCTCTATCTCTCTCTTATTGCAGGAAGAGCAGCCGAGGTTTCAGTCTGCGGTACGTGCCTGCCTTTCCTTGCTTACCGCCCGCCCGCCCGGCTCGGCACGGCACGGCACGGCCGGGGGCTCGCCGCGCCGGTGTGAGACTGGGGGTGGGGGGAGTCGATCCGGGGAGGGGACCCGGCCGGCGGTCGCTCTGAGCTCGTGTGATCCGAGGCGGACGGGGTGAGCGATCTGGGGCTGGATCCAAGGCGTGCCAGGCTCGGCTGATCTGGGGGGCTGCGATCTAGGCTCAGGTGATCCAGGCTGGGGGGCGGTTTGGGGCTGGGATCCAGGGGGTGCCAGATTCATGTGATCCAGGCTAGGGGTGTCTGGGGCAGGGAGACTGTGATCTAGGCTCAGGTGATCCAGGCTTGGGGTTTTTAGGGGGGTCCGGGGCTGGGATCCAGGGCATGCCAGGCTCAGGTGATCTAGGCTGGAAGGTGTGTATAGATGGGGATCTGGGGCTGGGATGTGAGCCAGGCTCAGGTGATTTGTGTTGGGGGTGTGTCTAGGCAGGGATCTGGGGCTAGGATCCAGGGTGGGGGAGGGCGAGCTAGGTTACCGTGATCCCGGTTGCGGGGTTGTTTAGGGGCTGTGGAGCATATGTGGTGGGGAATCTAGATGAGGCCTGTTGGTTATGGGTTTGGGAGGGGGGATCTAGATCAGGGATGTGTGGAGTGGCAGCAAGCAGAAGAGATAGAAGGGGGCATCTGTAGCAGGTGTAAGTGCATTGGGGATTTAGGATGGGGTGAGAAGGCGGATTTAGATTTGGTGTGTTTGAGGCAGAGATGTGTGAGTGGGGTGGGGATTTAGATTGGTGGTGTGGAGGAGGATCCACAAGGAGACATGTGGAGAGGGGCATCCATAGTGTGTGTGGATCACGGTGGGATCTAATTCAGGCATGAGTGGGGGGCTGTGTAGAGAGGAATCTGGACCTGCCATGTTAGGTTGGAGTGCGTGTGGAAGGGGATATAGGCCAGGCCTGCATGAAGTAGGATATGGAGGGAAATCTCAACTGGGCATCTATGATGGGGATGGGGTCTAGGACAGGCATGGGTGTGTTGGAGGGGAATCTACAGTTTGTGTGTATCTGGAGGAGATATTGGTGAGGCATAGGGGTGGGTGGTAAAGGAAACCTAGGCTGGTCTTAGGGCGTAGGTGTGCATGAAGGGGATATAGCTGGGAAGTGGGGGACTCTAGGCCAGACACGTGTGGGGGATCTAGGCTGGCCAGGTGTGCACCTGTCAGGGAGACTTGGGCTTGGCGTGTTTGTGGAATTCGGGAGGATCTAGGCCAGGAGCAGGTTGGAAGGGGGTGGGACATAGGCCAGGATGTGAGGAATTGGAGGGAGGACCTAGGCTGGGTGGGTGTGAGGTTGTGGTCTAGGCTCTGTGTGTCATGGATGCGGTGGCGCTCTAAGCTATGTGTGCGTGGGAGAAGGTGCAGGAGGATGTAGACCATGTGTGGGGAAATGTGGTTCGTGTAGGCTGGGTCAGGAAGAGAAAAGGGGGGCACACACAACACAAGCGCTGTTTGTTTGGGAGACACCCCCCCCTGCGTCTGTGGTGGAGTAACTTTGAGCATGCAGGGATCCAAGGCCTGGCAGTGGATGATATTCTCAGCCCGGGGGGGAGAACCCATTTGGGGGTCTACTTTTCCCTGGTGGGGGGCAGCTGAAGGTGCTGCAGCTGCCCACAGCTCCGGTCAGGGATTGATGGTTCTGTCACATCCTATAATGCCATTGTCTTGTGCCCTGAGGCTCAGGAATGGCTTCTTGGGGTGAGTTCTGTGTTAATGGTTTGAGTCCAGTCAAGGGGGGCCCTCTCCAGAGGGTTGAGTGAGTGCAGACTGGGCAGTTTTCCTCTGTGAGATGGTTAATGTGAATGGGCAACAGTGGAAATGTCTTGCGTCCTGGCTGGCCTGAGTGCCTTCAGCTCTTTTGAAAAATCTCCGTGCGTTTGGCCCGAGTGGCCCTTAGCTCCCCTAGCTGTCCGAAGGGCAGCCTCTGAATGGAAGAGCAGCATTTCTGCAGTTGATAGGCTTGGTCCGCATTTCCACCGGCCTCTAGTCTTTAAAATCTGGATTGAAAGATGCACATAGTGGGGATTTAGTTCGGCCAGGCAGATTACTAATCCAAATAGGTCCTTGATCGCCGTCTAGAAGTTGCATTTCACTTGGGCCCTCGTCTTTGGGTAACATGGCAGCTGCCTTGCCAAAGGGTTATGTGTCTGATTCCTTGGTTTGTCATGTAATTCATTGTCTGCCTAGACTGTGCCACATGCTGGTATTTTTTAGTTAGAGATCCCATACAGTTCTCGTGTGGGGACTCGGAAGGACATTTATCCATGTACCAGGCCCTACGTTGACCTGTAAGATTGAGATAAATCTGTTGTTCCCTGACTCCTTTACGGAATGGTGCATGTGTCCCTAGAGACCATGTAAGAGCTTCCCAGACTGCTCTTGAGTTGGGGCTGGGCCATAGATCTTGGTGTGCTCCTTGATTATCAAATTGAATCTTGCACACTGGCTTGAAATCCCCGGTCTGTGTTCTCTCCTCTTCAGGAGGGAAATGGCCACCCCTCCAAATCTAGGCACTTCTAGCTGTCTTTTTGGCCTTGCCAGGGGATATGGTTTCACAGTCAAACTTTCCTGTTTTAAAAAAAATATTTCTCTCCTCTCTTGTTGTGTAAAAGACCCACGTGAGCAGGGAACACAGTGAAAGTGCACACAGGTGTCAAAGGCACCGAGAAAAGAAACTGAAAGTGCAGGTCGCTGCCCTCTAGCTTTTCAGTTTCTGCGATCTTAAGTCTTTCTGGGAACAGCTGTAAGGCAACGCATTTCAGACGGAAGTGGTCACTGCTTTATTAAGTCTGGAAGGATTTCGGTTCTCAGCCAGAGGGTGGCAATGTAGAGACTGGAGACTACCGGCAGGCTTATTCAGGCTACAGAGGCCTCAGCGTTGAAGCTATGATTTGCGTGGCCATGTTTACGAATCTCTCAGAACTGCGGTGAAAACTTTTAAGGTAAACTTCTCCCGGCGACATTTGCAGCCTCCTATGAGTGCGGGAGACGCAGGCCGTGAAATTTTGCACTGTCCAGACTGAGTGAGGTACACAGGGAGCAGCAAATGTGCCCACAGTCAAGCTTTCAGCAGTTGGAGCCCACTTTGCAGCTTATAAAGGCTTCTTTCTACTCAGTGCTGGCTCTGGACAACTTGCCCCGAGTTGCAAGTGTTCAGAAGAGGGTGGTAGCTTTTTTTTCTTAGCTAAAGGCTTCCTTAAATAAGTGTTGAAGCAAATTACTTTGGAAACCCCTTTGCCTTCCCTTGCCAGCTGGTGGAAACCCCTGTGAGTGCTAGCTCGGACTGTGTAGGATTGTTGGCCTGAAGAAGCGTGGTTTCCTGTTGAGCTGTGTGTGGTCACTCCCTTTCTGGCCGTTCTTGAGCCATGCAAGATTATCTGTTTTTGTGGACGGTGCAACCTACTCTGGAGAGGGGACAGGAAGCAGGATGTATTAAGATTCCAGCCTCTGGAGCAAATGGCTGCACCCGTTGGCATTGATAGCATAGCACAAATGACCCACGATGCACTGCGCCTAGCGTCGGTGTCACTGACAGATCGTTCCTGGAAAGCGTGCGTCTGGTTCTTCGGGTTTGCCATGGAATGGGACAGTTCGAAGGAAGATTTTTTTAAAAGCAGCCCCATAAGCGCGTCTTATGGTGACAGCTGGATAATGCCTAGGGTCAGGGCCCTGGCTCACCCAGTTCAAACTGGTGCAGTGCGTCTCCAAGCAGCTGGTCTTTGCTCTCTGACCTTTCTGGTTGGTTTGCAGAGCAGCTTCCAGAGCACCGAGTTGGAAGCTTCTTTGTATCGCTAGCAGGAGACACATCGGCGTGCGTCCCGGGTGGGTGGCTGGAGCTCTGAGGTCATGGGTGCCTTGCTGACTAATCCAAAAAGTTGAGTAAGTGTCTGGTCTGGCTCATGCCCTTGGCTTGCCTGGAAGGGCCAGCTTGTTTTTTCTATCCAGCAGGTGTCATTAGATGACTTGACCCAGGTTTCCTCCTCCCCTCTGTTAGCTGTTGAACAGCTTCCCAGGCAAGCTGGATCCCCCATCCTGGACTGTGCTGGGCGTGGGGATGTCCAGAGCGTGGTGCGCAGGAGCCAGCAGGTGGAGGCAGAGACCGGGTGAGCAGTGCAAAAATTCCACCTGCTGTTTCCGCAGGTGCACTGCCCGCCCTGTCCGCCCGGTTGCTGGCTGCTCCGAGAGTCTGTGTGTGCTCTCCTCATTGCCCATGGAAGAGCCCTGCTTCTCTGGTTCCTGGGACTCTCCAAAGACAGAGTTGAGCCCACGGCCACCCAACCAAATGTCCAGGCTGTGGTTTGGCTGGTGGGTGTAGAATTTTCCTGCCCCTTTTGAGCGTGTGCATTCCTGCACCTGCCTAGAGGGTTTGTCTGAGCAAGTGTGGGTGATCCCCGCCGCGCTGACAGCCACTGAAACTCTGCAGCACCTGCCAGCCCAGGAAAGGCTCTACAGAGGCGTTGCTGGAGAGTGATGTGGCAATGGGGCCGTGCTGGCCACTGACGGGGGCAGTGCTGTCGTGCCAGCCTCACTCAGCGTCAGGCAGAGCTGGTGCCAAGTGCAGCTATCCGGGTAAGAGCCGGCTGCCATCCTGCTCTTGCATCCTCTCCGTTAGCAGGGTGTGGGGGAACCTGACGCCACTTTTACTTCGGTCTCGGCTGATTTTAGGGCTCGCTGCCCACGCTGTGGTTATTCAGGGCTAATGGGGGGACAGGGCGAGGTCAATGCTGGCCCGTCTCATGTTTCAGCTGCTGCAGGTGGGAGCAGTTGGCGTGGCGGGCAGCCCTGTACTGGGGGATTTTCGTTCTCCTGGTACCCCGGCCCCTGCAAGCTTCCCTGCTGCAACTGTGGCGGCTCTTTAGCTCGGGGTGTGTGCCCATCCTCCCAGTTGTCAAGCCAACTTCCAGGGCTGACTGGGAACCGAGCCAGGTGGAAAACCAATGCCTGTGGTGAATGGTCAATGGCCGTATTCTTTTGCAGCTATTCACTCACGAGGCTGCTCGGCCTCTGGGACCGCCGGCTCAGCTCTCCTGGCCCTGCCTTTGTAAGGCCGCGGGGTAGCGGTTCTCCCCTGGGGAGCAGCTCCCGGCACAGCTGCCCCTTTGTGCTGCTGCCCGGGCTGGGCGGGTGCCCGTGAAATGGGGGAGCCCAGGACGATTCACTTTGACTCATTGTGGATTACTGCCGTGTGCCAGTAGAAGAGAGGCTGGGGGCGGGATTTGCATACAAACAATCCAGCCTGTGGGGCAGCGTGGCCCCACACACGCTACTGGTACAGACCTGGCTTCATTCTTGCCAGGCAGCCTTTGGAGCTGGCTCTCTGTAAGGCTAAGAGAGCCCGTGGCTGTGCTGAGACCACTCGTATCCAACCAGCGGGGGGCAGCTGGCACCTGCATTCACCTGGTCCACAGGATCAGCCCTGGGTAGGTCTGGCACCGTGCATCCGCCGCTCTTGCGCCGCACCAGTCAAAGTTTTTATGAGGAGTGGAAAGCGTCGTCCCCAAGCAGCTGATGGTAGGGCTGTGACAGGAAGAGTTGAGGGTTCTTGGGCCCCCCCATCCTGAGAGTTCAGACCTTTGCTAAGTGGATCCAGCACACAGCTGGGACAGAGATGGCTGGAATTGCCCAGCCTGGAGGTTTTGGCTGGCTGCATCCCTGAAACCCTGCCAGGAACCCCCGGCAGCTGGTGCGATTGTGCCATTGGATGGGCAGGAGGCTTGTGATTCAGTAGCTAGCGTGGCTAGGTGGCATTTGGGCCTGCTACGAATGCTGTGTGCTTGTCTGCAAACGAGTGCTGGTAAACCCCCCATAGCTCACCTCCTGGGCGTATCTCCCCCTAACCAGTGTTGGTGCCTTGGCAGTGTGTGTCCTTGGCGTTGCCCACCTGCTCTCGGCCTGTACCAGTCAGAAACCGGTGCATTTGCCAGCACGGCACCTGGCATCCCAGTCAGAAGCCAGCTGAGACAATCTTGTGATCCCATCAGGCCCCAGAGTAGAGGGACCCGCTGGGCTCTGAGAAGTCTCGTGTGCGCAAGCTGGGAGGATTGGTTGGGGTTTGAGGTGACGGAGGAGGAAGCTGGGTGGCCTTAGGTCCTCCTACCCAATCAGCGTGGGCAGAGGAAGGAGGACAGAGTGGGACTCTGACTCCAGCCCCGGAGCTGCCCAGTCAATTCTTCCCCCTTGGCTCATTGGGTCTCTGTGGCCAGGGCTGAAGCTCCGTGTGTGGGAAGGACCCGTTGCTGGGCTGACATCTCTGTCAGCTGTTTGACGGGGGAATGGGGAATGCTGGCACCTGGATCATCCCAGGGGCTGCTTCCCTGGTGGCTGATCTGCACCAGTCGTGGCAAAATGATCCTTCTTGGCTGTGAGCCTGAGGCGCGGCCTTCTCCGGCCTATATGACGGCTCTGCGTTTCCTCCGTGCGCTGGACTCAGGCTGCCTCGCTGCTCTTGTTTTCTCCCTTCTTTCTTTGCTTTCAGTAGGTCCGTGCTCCAGCGACGGCTGTCCCGCAAAGCGCTGCGCCCATCTGCAGCCGGTGCCCTTCCTGTCGTGCTGGGCCGCAGGCCCCTAATGCCCCTTTTCTCTGTCACTTCTTTGCAGGCTGATAAGAGGGCGCACCACAACGCGCTGGAACGTAAGCGCAGGGACCACATCAAAGACAGCTTCCACAGCCTGCGGGACTCCGTCCCGTCCCTCCAGGGAGAGAAGGTGAGTTTACTGAGAGAGCTAATGCCCAGGCTACCTTGGCTTCCTCCTACCCGTGCTCTGCTGGGTGTGACACCTTGGCTTAGAGACACGGGCCAAGAGCTGCCCAGGGAGACCCACCTTGGGAGAGCGTGGTTGAGATCCAGAGCCAGGGGAACGGCGCAGTGCTGGGAGGCACCTGGGGAGTTGTCTGTGCTGTACCAGGGGCGAGGGGCATCTGAGGAAGCGGAGACGTGACAGACGGGATTGAACCGGGGCTCTGCAGAGCTTCAAGCCTGAGTGACTACAGCTTGAGCTAAAAAACCAAGCCCCTGGAGCTGGCGGCTGGCTCAGGCCATTATTCTCAGTGCAGAGGGGGCCCTAGCGTGCCTGTGGATAGTTGGGAGAGCAGAGCCAGACCCCTGAGGAGAGGCATGCTGTTGCACAGGGCAGGTTGATCTGAAAGAGGGAACGGTACAAGGGTGTCACCAGCCCCAGCATTGACTAGGTCCCATGGTGCGGATGGAGGGTTGGGGAATCGGGGCTGGCTGTCCTGCCATGCCCTCCCAAATGGCAGCAGGAATCCTGACGAGCAATGTTGTCTCCTTGGAGACCATGATGTCCTCCAGAGCAGCCGGTGCATCCCTTTTGGGCCCAGAGTTCCCACCTCCCGCCCGCCCGCCGTCACTGTGCTGGGGCAGGACTTGCAGTGAAAGGAAAATAGCTCCTCTTTCTGCATGTGATCTGCCTGCCACGTGGAGACTCAGACTGGCATTGGGACTGCCCTGGCACAGCTTGATGGCACAGCTTCTTTGCAAGTCAGCCCACCTTCTGCTCACGGCGACCCGGCGTTGGGCTGCAGCTGCCTGGAACTCAGCATCTGTCTCTGGCCTGTGCGGCCCAGGAGACCATGACATAGGTGCCCGTGCTGGAGATTAGGAGCACTTGTGTAGACGGATGTCTCCTGGCCTGCTGTGGGCAAGCCTCGCGCCCTACAGCAGTGGCTGTCTGGGCAAGGCCCCGTCTCTCTTAGTGCTATATACATCGTATCGGGGCTTCCCACAGCTGTGCTGCCTCCAGCCGGCGAAGCTGGGGCAGCTCTTGTATTGTCATGCTGCCCTGGGAATGGCACAGAGCCGCTTTGGGTTTGCCTCTGCCATGCGGTGTTTACTGCAGCGCCATCCCATTCCCTCCAGGTCTCCAAGGATGCCACCTCCCCCCCGTGCCGTTCTCTGGCTCAGAGAGGCAGCTGTGACTTCTCCCTTGCAGGCAGGCAGTCGGTTCTTCTGGTCTTCTTTCCCTCTGGGTCCGCTGGCTGGTGGGTTGGAAAAGTCACACTCTGGCTACAGACCTACCTTCTGCCGCTATGTGGTTTCAAAGGACTGCTCTGAGCTATCTGCGTTGGTCCCTTCAGACTGCGGGCGGAGCTAGCTGTCTGGTCAGAGCTCACCAGGAAGAACAAGAAACAACAGAGTCCTGTGGCTCTTTTGAAGACTAACAAATTTATTTATCGCATGAGCTTTCGTGGGAGAAGATCCCACTTCGTCAGAGGCTTTGAAGGCTGGAGGCCGGCACGCGTCCTGCTAGGCAGCATTCCTCTGATGCTGACAGACCCGCCCTTCCTTCACCCCGTGGCTGCCTGGGCAAGGCCCCGTCTCTCTTGAGACCTGGAGAATCGGGATCTGTTTTGTATGTCAGGTGGCTACAAAACCACAGGGGCTGGGAGAAGGCAGCTGGAACGCTCAGGAGACGGAACAGGGGCCTGCAACTGGCTCCGCTGGAGTCATTGCTTTGGCCCCGATTTTCAGCGCCTCTGCACACTCCTCAAAGCCTGTGGCAGCTGCAAGTCAGGCTGCTTGGCTAGCTGCTGAGATCTGGAGGTAGGAGCTCCCCACGAGGCCCATAGTTTTGGAAACCTCCGCTCGTGAGTTCCAGGGTAAGGCCATCTCAGCAGAGAGGCTCCGAGAGCTTTTCCCCTGTGTGGAGCTTTCAGTGTGGAATTCCCTACTGCGTTTTAAAGAGATCTGACGGAAGAATCCCATCCCGTGTAGCTGTAATATGTGCACTATCGGCTGGACTTGAACCTGGTACCATCCAGTCCATGGTAGAGAGGAGTAACTCCATTTGCGCTAGAGGTGGGAGCCCCCATGGGGTGCACTCTGGCAGTGGGCTCTCTGCTACGTTAGAAAGCTGGTTTCTACGCCTCCCTCTGCCGGAAGTGACCGTGCGCTCTCTGAGCCCCTTTGCCTCTCCTTTCAAATGAGGAGGATCCACGCTTGACTATCCCATAAGGCAAAGGCCTTGCTCAGTAAGGACAGACTGAACACCCGTCAGACAGAGCGACTGGAACTCCTGGCTCCCAACCCAGTGCTCCTTCCTCTATTGGCCCAAGGGGACTGAAGAGAAGCTGGAGAATCGGGATTTGTTTTGTATCTCAGGTGGCTACAAGACCTCAGAGGCTGGGCGAAGGCAGCTGGAGTGCTCAGGAGACAGAGCGAGTGAGATGTTCTCTCCATTGTGAGCAAGGGGAGCCTCTTCTGTGGCTTGGAACTTGGGAGCATCGAACAACTTGGCTGAACTGAACACGCTTCTCTAGGGCCGGCCCAAATATCTGCTTCCTGAGCTAGATTGGGGGGATGCCCACAATATGATGGAAAAAATAGAAAAACAGCAAGGTTTGATTTAATTAACAGCAGCCGGGGCAGTGGCTGAGCTGGATTTGCTCTGACTTTCCAGAAAAATTCTGGAACCAGAGACCAAACCTGGCAAACGTCAGCCTGAGCCCTGAAAATGGGTCAGAGCTACAGGCCACTGAACACGGGAGACTAATGGGATGGGCTCGGCTGCCCAACGCAGGTTTCTCTCCTGGGTAATCCCTTCCCATGCTGCACCTCTGTGGCCCAGCAACGCTGTGTGTATCGGTCAGGGGCGTGTCATGCTGTGTCCTGTCCGCAGAGCCTGGGCAGTGCTGTAGGGATTTGTTCAGGTTCCCTCGGTGGGCTCTGCCAGCCCCATGCTGAGCCCCAGTCCTGTGCTCACTTGGCCCCTCTTGCTGGGGGTAGCCTTTCGGGTCTCCCATCCAAGGGCTGACTTGTCCGCGTCATGTTCCTCCAGCCTGGATCCACCGTTCTCTCCCTGCAGCAGCCATGAACGGTGCAGGGCTCTGCTGGGCGACCCAGAATGGGGCTGGGCTTCGGGCAGGGGCTGGGACCCCATGCCGGCTGCCTAGTCCCTGCCTCAGTTTCCCAGGTGTAAAAGGGGCGGCAACGGGGTTGTCAGGCGCTCTGCCGCTCCTTTGACATGCTGGCAGCTGTGTTGGATGCATCTTTGATGGGGACTAGGGCCAGGGGGCTGCCCCTTGGATGGAGATTGCTACTTCCCATGGGGTAGGGAATTTTTGGAAAGAAAACGGAGGAAACAAATATTGCCCATCTGATCTCTGTATTGCTGAGATCTCTGTACTGGGCCCTCAACCTGTATTCCCATCATGGCCATGCCCTCTCCCCCAGTTTTGCACAAGCTTCCCTAGCAGTGCCAGCCAATAGGGGAACCGCTGCACACCGGGGCAGGTGCACCGAGGGCCCCTCCTGCCCCAGGACTGGGATCCAGCCAAGGATGAGCTGAGGCCCTGGAGCTGTTTGGTTAAAAACTGCTGGCTGGTTTTTTTGGAAGTGAAACCGAATGGTCTCTACCACCCGCCACTGCCCCTTCCCATGGCCAGGAACCCAGCTGGGCTGCAGCCAGGCTTTGCAGTCGCACGGATCAGCTTTCTGTACCCTTGGTTCTGTTCCTAGCCCCGCTGCTTGACTCCTTCCCCCTCGCAAAGCCAAGGCACCTCGTTCCCAGCTTGGGGCCGCTCAGGACCCTAGGAGATTTGCCAGCTGAGATGCAGCCAGATTGGGTTTGGGTTCAGTCTCAGTCAGGCCGAAGGGCCCGTTAGCTCACCCTGTCTGACCAGCACAGGGCAGAGAATCTCACCTGCTTACCCCGTCCTGAGCCCACTCACGGGGTGTGACTAAATCATTGTCCCGAACGGCTCCTCTCTGGCTCTGAAGACAGCAGCGATGGAGCCTCCACTCCATCCCTCAGGAGTTTGCTCCAGGGGTTCATCCCCTGCACTGTTAGATCTTCCTACTCCTTTCTAGCTGGGATGTGCCTGGCTTCAGCTCCCAGCCCCAGCCATTGGATCCTGCCCCGCCTTTCCCTGATAGATCTAAGTGTTGATGCCATCCTCACACTCCCTGCCCCTGGCCTGTGCTCCCGGGCCTGTGGGACTGGCTCTGGGTGTGGTCTCACTGGCCTGTGAGGTTGGTGGAATTCAAACTGTGCTGCCCAACCTGCTCAGTAGACCCAATCCCTTGCAAGGGGCCAGCTCCAGTCGGAGCCAGGAACGGCTCCGAGAAGGGAGAGCTGCCGCAAGCGAGACAGCCAGAGTCTGCTGAGGGCATGAACCTGCGGGCAGGGGAGCAGCGTGGGTGTGAGCGACGCAGCACTGCTGCCCGAGGACTGGGCCGCGCTAGCAAATTAGATCCAGCTAGCTGCAGTCGCTCGGGCGTGAAAAGGCCACGTAGTTACGCTGTCCGCAGGGCCTGTGTGGACAGAACTGGGTTCTTTCGTTAGTCTCGCTCCCGTCTCCTGGAGAAGAGCGCCAACGACAGCGACCCCTGCTGTCGGCATGGGGAGCGTCTACACTGACCGGCTACCAGGTGCAGTGTTTCAAATGTAGACACGCCTTGGGTGTGGAGGGAGCCGTGGTGGGGAGCATCCCCCTCCCTCCTCGGCCTGGCTGGAACGTGCTCGATAGTTGCTAAGGCTGCGTTGTCCTTTTCACCCGCCCCAAGAGCCCTCTGTCTCCAGCCTTCCCAAGCAACCATTGGCCCTGGGCTCAGCACCTTGGGGAATGGGGCAGGTCACTTCAGCAACGGGTGCAGGCTCCCTGCACACCCAGGCAGTGTCGCTGTGTCGTGCACACCCAGGGCAGCTCCGTCTTGCCTCAGGATCCCCTTAGTTTGTCCCCCTAGCGGTGAGGAGGGGGCCGGGAGCTCCCCCTGTGAACTAGGTCTTTATTTTGTTGTGTTTTTTCCTACTATTGCAACAGGCATCCCGGGCCCAAATCCTGGACAAAGCCACAGAGTACATCCAGTACATGCGCCGGAAAAACCACACGCACCAGCAGGACATCGACGACCTCAAGCGCCAGAACGCGCTGCTGGAGCAGCAAGGTGAATTGGCCGGGCGAGGTTGGGGGGTGCTGGGTATGCCGAGGCTTTGCATCTCCTGCCTATTCCGCGAGGGACTCCCCGTGGCATCTCTCGGGCCCTTCCCCCAGCGAGTCAGTCAGCGTGGGTGCCTGTGCTCTCGCCCCGGCACTGAGACAGACTCTCCAAGCACCAGCCCAAGCAGCTGAGACAGCTGGGGATGCGAGGGATCAGACGGGGGGTTGATGAGTTGTTGGGTTTGGACTGGAGGAGCTGATGGGCCTGTTTGGTGGTGATTGTTGTGGGGGCTTCGCTGTAGAGTGAAAAGAGATGAATAAATGCCTGGCTGTCTGCCGGCACTGGGTGAGGAGGTCTGCCCCATGTCCTGGCCCCTGGCTCCCTGCTGGTGCTGAATGGGCCATGGCATTTTCCGTCCTGTGGCCCGTCGCTGGGCTGGCAGGGAATCGGCGGAGCCCTGCTGGCCTTAGCCATGCGCGGAGACCTCAGCTAGAGGTAGCTGCCCTCCCATCTCAGGAGGCCTGTGCTCTGCCGTCCTTTGGGGTCACTCAGCCCCCCTGACGCTCTCCTCTCTCCTCGCAGTCCGTGCACTGGAGAAGGCACGGTCGAGCGCCCAGCTGCAAGCCAACTACTCGTCGGACAGCAGCCTCTACACCAACCCCAAGGGCAGCGCCATCTCCGCCTTCGACGGCGGCTCCGACTCCAGCTCCGAGTCTGAGCCGGAAGAACCTCAGAGCCGAAAGAAACTGCGCATGGAGGCCAGCTAGACGCCGGCAGCGATGGACTGGCCCCGGCCTCCCCGGTGCCGTTAGCCCCCCACCCGTTCCGTAAGGACTCTCCCTTCTCTCGTAGAGGCTCTCGGACTGCAGCTTTCTCACCCTCCCCGCCCCAACGGTCCCGACTCGGCAGCGTTTCTTCCTCGGGCCGGCCCACGCCTGGGCAGATGGCGCGCCTGGCCCTCAGCTAGACTCTGGGAAGTGCTCGGCTCTGAGGAGACGCCCCCGCGCGTTGCCCAGTCGATTTTATACGAGTCTTTCTATTTATACTAACGTGACCAGCGAATCTGTGCCTGGGGCGGGGCAGAGATCAGCGGTGCCCATCGTTCGCGCCCGCGGCTGGCCTCTCCTCAGCATTCGGGAAGGGCCCGCGCTACCTTGGTGGAAGCCAGGCGTCCGGGCTCCCGCTGCGTTGCACGGGAGGAGAGAAGTTTTTTTAATGTAGGGTGAGGGGGCAATGAATTGCTATTTATTTCCTGCTCCCGGTTCAATCTGGCCAGACTCTGCCGCTGCCCCCGGGGGCCCAGGCGACAGATTCATAAAGTAACTATCAAATTCCTTGCGCGTGGGCGTCCCTGAGCCGCCCGGCCACCTTTTGGATGTAAATACAGCCCAAGCATTATAGCTGGTATTAATAACGGCAGCGTCCTGCCGGCCTCACCCCAGGGCAGCCAGCCTCAGTCCCAGCGTGATGTGAAAGGGGGCACCAGGTGTGCGCTTGGCAAAGGCCGGCACGTGTGTGTGTGTCTGTCCCTCTCTGTCTGTCCTGTCTTCTCCCTGCTGCCCCCATCCCTGGTTTGTGGCATTCTCTGATTTCTAGTGCACACTGTGTAGCTGGCTCCCTGGCCAGGGCCTGGCTCCCTCCAGTGGAGCTGAAGTATGTTGTACATACTGCCCATGAAGTGTCTTGCAAGTTAAGGCTTCCCCTTTACTATGAGACTATAAATAAAAATCTTATTTTATCCTTCCTGCCGGCGGCAGCGTTTTCTTGCTGGCGTCCCTGCCTCCGAAGGGGAAGGCACTTTGCCAGGCTGTCCCCCCTCAGGAAATGCCGCATGGCTCCGCTGCCTTTTTGCAGCAGGCTTTAAGGGGTGCTGTAAACACCTTTGTCTGCTGGATGCCCATTCCCCCAGGGGAACGATGGGAGACCACCTTTTGGCTGGTTGGGATGTAGTGAATTGGGTGTGGGGTGGTACCTGGGACAGGGGGTGAGCAACTACCACCCAGCTCTTTTCCTCCACTCCCCTCACTGCAGGTCTGTCTCTGTCCCCCCAGTTTCACCACTGGCACAGGGATGGGAAGGGACTTGCCCCATATTGTCCAGCCAGAACAGCAGCTCTGCTTTGTGCCCGGCCATTGCCCTGCCAGCCTCTGCTGCTGGACGGAGGAGAAAGGCAGGGGCTGCAGGACTCGGACCCTTCCTGCGGGGTCGGGGGAGCAGCTGTGCCGTGGGCATGGAGAACAGCCGCTGGGAGCTCCAGGCTGGCGCTGAGGGAGGGAGTGTGCAGGGAGCTGTCTGCCCTCACAACAGTTTGCTTTCTTGGAGGAGGGGGATGGGGTCCCAGGATCGGGGTGCTGGGGCCATGGTCTTAGTTCAGGTGTCACAGCTCTGGCCTGCCTCCCTGCCAGGGGCTCCCAGGGATGAGCAGTTGGGGGGGAGGCTACAGGGGGGCAGGGAAAGAGACCCAGATGGGGGGCTGGCCCATGGGGCACTGAGGCCTGTACTTGTGCTGCTGGGTGGGCCCTGCAGGGGAGGCTGGGAGCTAGTGGGAGAGGGGACAGGCCCAGGCTGCGGAGGAAGCCATTGCCCCACCGCAACCAGCCTGATTGCCAGTAGCAATGCCCTTTGCCCACAACGGGGCATCCAGGCTCTGTTGTGCACCCCCAGGTGCGGCCTGGCTGAGAGCCCTCGAGACCAGAGCAGCCGGCTGGTGCAGCTCCGAGGAGGAACCACCGAAGTGTGGCAATGAGATGGGGGGCTGGGCTGGACGCAGCCCTATCCCCTAGGTTCAGTGCCTTGGCTGGGCAGCCCTGGGCAGGACCGGGCTCTGGTTTGGGGGTGTCTGGCCAGTGGCAGCCTCTGTAGGCCCTACACTGGGGGGGGGGCAGGCAAGGGCTGGGCTCAGGCCCTAGTGGGCGCAGCAGGGGCAGGTCTGTCCTTGAGGAACACGGGGGCTAGTGGCCCCCAGGGGATTGTGGGTACCAAGGGCTGCACATACCTGAGCCTGCACAGCCCATTTGGAGCAACTGGTCTGGATGCCCTGCAGTGCCAGGCCTCATAGCCCCTCCCCTACACCCCCCAAATGTTTGGGGAGACAGCAGGGCTCCAGGGAAACAGAAATCTGTGCCCCCACCCCAACCTCTCCTTAGATTCTTCCCCCTTCCATCCTGCAGGCTGTAGCAGGGAGCTGGCCTGTAGGAGCCCGAGGGGCAATTGGTTGCTCTCCCTCCAGGTGGCTGGGCAGTGAGCCAAACAGATATGGTTCCTGCTCTGCTCCTCCTCTCCCCCAGCCCCCTCCGTGGGCGCACACCTGAGGACAGGGCACAGGAAACATTGTGTTTGTTAGGGGCTCCTCCCCACTGCATTGTCCTCCAGCCATCCCATTTCCTGACAATCTGCCTGGCCTCCTAGTTCCCACACCTCGCTGCTCCGTGCCTCAGTTTCCCCACCACTGAACTAGAAGAGCTTTGTCGTAAGGCCAGGCGAGTTCAGGGCTGTCCCCCATCACATCAATCCCAGGGTGGATCCAGCAGCCCCTACTTCCCCACTCCATGGCTTAGAAGGGGAGAGAAACAGGCCCCTGACATTACCACCCGTGGCAAAGCTCAGGCAGGTGGGGTGAACTGTATGGACGGTCTGTTGTCAGGTGCTGGGGGGAGTTAACCCCCTATGTCCTCACTAGCCTACGCCCCCTGCTGCTGTTCTGGCTTCACTGTTCCTAGGGGCAGGATGATGGCTGGCACGGGGCAGCCTTGCACTGCTACAGAAAGCTGAGTGCCCAGGAGGGGGCCGCCCAGCAAGGGCAGGGGCTGTGAACGAACACTGGCCACCCCCCACCCCGCAGAGCGTCAGGGCCATCATGCCTGCTGCCCTGGCCCACAACATGGTCCCTGTCAGGGTAGCAGCACCATAGTGCCTCCTCGCTGGCCTCGCACTGGGGCTGGGCCTTGGGCTTTTCAGTCTGGAAAGGAAACACCCCCATTAGTTCCCCATCTTCAAAGCCTCTGACGAAGTGGGATTTTCTCCCACGAAAGCTCCTGCGATAAATAAACCTGTTCGTCTTTAAAAGTGCCCCAGGACTCTGTTTGGCTGACCTACACTAACACGGCCACGGCCCTGGCCCCCCCATTAGTGCCGTGTCAGGCAACTAAGAGCAGAGCCAGCGGCTGGCACCAGCTGGGGGAAAAGGGCAGACCCACCTGGCCAGGGAGTGAAGCTGTCCTACCACGGTGCCTGCCAGGGCAGCACACAGGCCTGTCACACGCCAGCCATAGCCCCACTCCTGGCTCGCAGGGGGCCTGAGCTGGTCAAAGCACTGGGTCCCGTGATCCAAAGCCACTGACGACCGCCCCTCAGTAGCCCCTTGCCAGGCCCTGGCTCCGAACGCACGGCCAGAGCGATGCAGGAAGGGCTGCAGCGTCCCAGGCCGGCTCGGTGGGTCCTGGTCCAGAGATGACAGTGAGGCAGCCAAAAAGCAGTTTAATAACCACGGTGGCAGAAAGACCAGCAGTGGTGGGGATTCACCTGCAGGCCCGTCCCCTGATCCAGCCTCCTGCTTGTGCTCCAGTTCCACTCGGCTCCCCGCAGCAGGGACACGGTGGCTCCAAGCGCTGCTGCGTAAAATAGCCTGCTTGAGGCACGGCCTGGGATTTGCCCCTTCTAGTGCTGCACCAAGGTTTGGCCCGTCTCTGCAGAGGGCCCGGGGCCCCAATCTCCCCGTGTTACTTCTCAACAGTGGGCCTAGCTGGCCTACCCCAGGCCCACTCCCACAGAGCACCAGAGTGTCCAGCCTAGCACGGCCCCAAAGAAACAACGGGAGTCAATTCTGGTTTATTGATGCTAAAACATTCACCTCCCCACTAGTTTAGAAGAGACGTCCTCCTGGTGGGAAGGTTAGTGGGGCCTGGGACTCGTGGGCCCATAGCGGTGGGGCTGGCCCAGCTAGGTGTGGCCGTTGGGGTTATTTTTGGTTTGATTAGCCTCCTGAGCTTGCACCGACCCCAGTGAGGAGTGTTCTCTACGCCCGGTCTCAGCCCACAAGGTTCGCCCCGTGGGGGTGAGGGGCTGGGACACCTCCGTGCTGCTCTCCGACCGCAGGGAGAGCCCCTCTGTCTAGTGTCCATGAAGGGAGCAGCCATGCTTAGTCTCCGGCGTCCGCTGTCGCCACCTCCGCTGCCGGCACGTTGGGGACAGGCTGCCGCAGGAAATACATGACCGCCCGCACCACTTTGTCGGGGGAGATGTTGTACACAGGATGCGTCGGCTGCTGCGAGAGGAAACACATGCAAGGTAGCGGAGCAGGGCCAAAGCCGGGTGACCGGCTCACGTGGCTCAGATATGGAGGGCAGCCAGAGGGGCAGTTACTAGAACTGGGGGAGGAAATGTGGGCAGAGGCACGGGAGATGCTGTATTGCCTCCTGCGCCCTTGGGAATAGTTAGGGGCAGTTCTCTGCCCACATGAGCTGGGAGGTCTGACAAAGATCACACAGGGCCCGTCTTGCCCGGGAATCTAGCCACCAATTTTGCAGCACTTATGGTCCTTTAAGAGGAGCCGCCCAGAGAGGCCAGGTCGCTCACGGCAAGCAACAGCCCGCAGGTCTGTAACACAGCGTGCCTCTCGGGGTGCGCTGGGGCATGGTACCGGCTAAGGGCAGACCAGCCCCAGTCACACAATGCCTGGGAAGATAAAAAGTTCAGGGGCCATCTCAGGCCCAGCCTGCAGGGACACCCCGCCCCCTCTCTGGCCGGTGGCAAAGGCGATCCCTCAGGGGCCATGCCCAGGGCCGTTTGCAGATGCCAGAGGCAGGGCACCATTTCTGCAGGATCCGGCTCTAATCTTGCCCCAGGGGAAAGGTGCACGCGAGCCAGGACAGCACCATGCACTCAGCCGTCACCCACCAGGCAGCGTCCCTCCCCCTGCTGTGCCCAGCCCCTTACCAGGCGATTCTCAGGGACTCCCAGCACCACCTCGTGGAGCAGGTCTCCGCTGCCGAAGTGCTGGGCGATCGACAGCCCGCTCAGGCAGTAGCAAGTGTGGTAGAAATCCCGCGACCTGCCATCGACCAGGGACACGCGTGGTCAACACACACCCGCCCCGGTGCTAAGTTGGTCCCTGGAGCTACCCAGCCCCAGGCCGCAGCCTTCTGAACCCCTCCAGCGCCATGCTGGCCCAGGGAGGGACAGGCAGCCAGCACGTTCGGTGGGCTCCCGGAGGGTACTCACTTGCCCGGCTTGTCCAGCAGTCCCCCGGCAGGGCATTGGCAGCACAGGAGAATGTACTCTTGCAGCGCCTGCTGGTCAAACATCCAGTGCCTCATGCTGAGGGCGGTGTCGCCTGGGGAGGGAGCACAGGCCGCAGAGTGGTTAGGGAAAGCTGAGACCTAGCCCTCCACCCCACCCCATTTTTAGCTCCAGGCCAGGCCACAAAGAGCAGCACCCGCTAACAGATGCCCTCCAGCTCCCGCATGCCATGACTGAGTGCAGGGTGTGGCCTGAGCCCGCCGCAGGATGAGATGAGCGAGACTGTCCCAATCCGGTGTCAGGAATGGCGCTGGCAGGAGCGACCCTCGCTGGCCTCTCAGCCCTTTGGCTTTGCAGACTAGCGGGGCCTGATGTAGCGATCTCACAGACCCGGCCCTGGCCCCGGAGTCTCCCCACCCCTCCGAGGTCACAGCTAACTCAGAGCCGGTGTGCCTGGCTGTCCAAACACGGAGAGTGCCCGGCTGTGGAGATCACAGAAGGTGCCACCACCAAAGGGAATTGGAGGGCTTGCAAGAATAATGGCGGCTCCCAATCTGCCCCCATCCTGCTGGCAGGCAGAGAGACGCTGCGAGTCACGGGGTCAGACACCTAACTCCCCACCAATACGTTCCTCCAACCGGCATCATCTCGACACCTGTCCACGTCAGCACAGGGCGCCCCTCCTGCTCCTGCCAGGCGAGCGAACACCCTGCACAGCGTAATGCAGAGCCCGCATCCCAGCTTTGTGCGCCCCTAACTCTGCCGCCCCTTTGACCACACCCCAATGATCCTGCAGAGGGGGTGGGTGCACAGAGCCGTTACAGAGCTTGTCCTGTGTCACCCTGGAAGTTAGTGGTGGAGGTAAAGCCGTGGCCCACGAGCTCTGCTCCCAAGCCCCTCGCTCTGAGCAGCAAGCTGCGGCTCCACAGACGTATTTGTGACTAGGGAAAGCTCTCCCTGCCCTCCCTGGAAACAGACAGTCTGGGAAAACAGAGCCAAGCAAGCCATTGGCAGACACCAGTACTGAGCAGTGCTTCATTCAGGCTCTCCACTGACCCACGTTACTGACCACAGGGGCGAGAGGGGAGGGCCCTGTGCCAAGCCAAGCAGGCAATCACGGCTCGGGTTCAAACTCGCAGTCCCATACTCAGACCCTGGCTGACACGACACAGCGAGCCGGCAGGGGTAATATAGATGAAAGTGTAAAAATCAAACGTGAGCTGATCTCAGCTTTCCACTGAAAATTGTGATTCTTTGGTGGAAATCTCAAAGCCTTTACGCCAGTTCAAACCAGTTAGTGACTGAGCACCACACAGCAGGGGAAGGTGACAACCTCCAGAGTCTTGCCAATCTGCCTTGGGGGAAAATTCCTTCCAGACCCCGCACATGGCGATCAGTTAAACTCTGAGCGTTTGGGCAAGACCCAGCAGCCAGACACCGGGGTAAGAACTCTCTGGGATAGCTCAGCCCACCCAGCGGATGGGCTGGCCATTGCAGATACAGGCTAACACAGCAGATGGCCCACACGCTGTTGTAGGCAGTCCCACCACCCTGCTACGAACCTACGTAGCTCAGTCTTGCCACCATCTAGGGTTTTTGCCCCCACAGCTCCCCTTGGAAGGGTATTCCAGAACGTCACTCCTCTGATAGTTAGAAACCTGCGACTATTTTCGAGTCTAAACTTGTTGATGGCCTGTTTATACCCGTTTGATTTTGGTGCCAACACTGGTCCTTAATTTGAATAACTCCTCTCTCCCCCTGGTATTTTTCCCTTTGGTGTATTTACAAAGAGCAATCGCATCTCCTCTCAGCCTTCTTTTGGTTAGGCTGAACAAGCCCAGTTCCTCCCGTCTCCTCTCATATGGCAGGTTTTCCATTCCATGGATCATCCTTGAAGCCCTTCTCTGCACCTGTTCCACTTTGAATTCACCTTTCTTAAACACAGGGGATCAGAACTGCACACAATATTTTAGAGGAGGTCTCTCCAGCGCCTTGTATAACGGCACTAACACTGCCCTCTCTCTACTGGAAATACCTCGCCTGATGCATCCCCTCGTCCGTGCCAGCCCCAGACTCACCCTTGCTGTGTAGTGCTCGGTGGAGAAGGGGCAGCAAGCCAGCCTGCCAAAAGGAGTAGCAGCCATCCACCAGCTTGTTACAGCGGCCCTGGAAACCGCCCTCAAAGCGCATCTGCCGGCTCGTGACCCAGCGCTGGAAGGGACAGACAGGGACACAGGTAAAGGCGCAGACACACAGTGGAACAAGACAACCAGCTTCGTGTCACACCAATAGGAGCAGCCGTTAGCATCTTGCCAGCTCCCCCCCCCCCGTCAGACCCACAGCCGAGGCACTGCGTCCCTCTCCAGGTGTGGTGCACTGTGGAAGATGGAGTCTGAGCCAGGAGCCCAGTCTATAGAGAACTGGAGCAGGAAGCCTGCGGCCGCATTTCCAAATCAATTATTTTAGGGTGTTCCATTTTTGGAGGGGGGGGGAGGAGCGCCAAGAATCACAGTTTTCCATGGAAAGCACTGTTGCTGAAGTGTCACTTACCCCCCAATTATTCACCCAAACCAGAGGAGCCCCCAGCTGCTCTGTTGCGAGGGCCGTGTTACCATCCTCTGCAAAGCGATGCAAACCTGCCCTCCAATGGGTACGGGAAACCGAACCGCTTCCTTTCAGCGCCCCAAGCCTGAGCAAAGCGACTCAGGAAGAGCGCCGGCTGCCTGGCGCACCGCACCAGCACGTGGGCATTGCCATCAGTGGAACACAGCATGAACGCTGCCCACAGGACTGGCACGAGTCGCTCTGCTATGGGCTTTCCAGCCCAGCGAGAAGAGCGGTGCCCACCAACCATGCTGGCTGGATCAAGGCAGAGTCGCTGTGGAGTCTCCTCGGCTGCGTGGTTCCAGCACCCACCCAGCCTCCCGAGGGCAAGGAAAGGGCCCTGGGCAGACCACTTACTAGCAAACATTTCAGATTCAGTGAGTGCTCTTGCTTCAGAATGACCAGCGCTGCCAGACCGCAGAAGGTGTATCCTCCGTGAGCCTCCATGCCCGGGACTCCGCCAATGCCACCCTCCCAGTTCTGGCATCTAACGCAGAGAGAGGAGAGTAGGGAGGACGTGGGAACAGTCACAGATGCCAAATGCGTCTCTGCCCTCAGCCCACCCTGCCACACACCCCTGGGTGCAGCCCTGCCTGGGCCCATGGTATCTCCCACGGCCCTGCTGACACAGGGTGCCTCGTTTCCCCCCGGGGGGCCAGCTCTCACCTGGCGATCCAGGCGGCGGTCCCCGCGAAGAGCGTGGGCGTGATGATGTTGGTCAGTGAAGCCACTGAGGCAGCACAGTACACGCTCCTGTGATGGAAGGATGGATGGGAGAGTCAACCCCCGTCTTTGCCTAGGAAGCCCCGGGGCCACTTACTGGGTGAGGCAGCTGCTTCTCTGCCTGCTCCATGGGCTTCTATCAATCTCCCCCGTGCCCCACGGCGGTGGGTTTCTAGTAGTATAAATACGAGGCCCTTTATCCCCAGGAGAAAGATTCACTCAGTGTCCAAACTGAGCTGCAAACTCCAAGGTTATCAGGTTGCCCAGCAAGCCAGTAGCAGAGCCTAGAACTGAATGTAGTTATCTGGAAGCCCAGTGCTCCACCCATTAGACTACACTGCCTCCCTGCTCTGCACATTGACAGCAAGCCAGGAGACAGCCCCCCAGCCAGAGCCTTGGGTGCAACTCTAGATAAGCGACACTGAAGCTCAGAAGACATCCCACACCGAACGCCTCCCAGATGGAAACTCGAGATCATTTCCTCAGTGGTTCGCCTTTTGGTGAAATTAAGGGCTTGTCTACAGGGGGACAGTTACCGCTATATTTACACCACTCTGCTTATGCCTGGATAGCTCCCCAGGTGCACACCCCTACTCCAGCGTAAGAGGGTTTTTTTCCAGGTTAGCTTATGCGGGAAGTGTTCCAAGGGAACTCCATCGGCACGGTAACGGCGGTAAGTTGCTCCCGCAGACAAGCCACAAGATTGCTGGAGCTACATTCTGCCTCTTCCTCCATTTCCATACTGTGCATAGCTGCCAAGCCGCGTGACAAAGGGTTTCCCTTTGATCAAACCTCCTACCAGGCGGGTGACACCGGCCATTCCATGTCTCCATCGCCCAGAGTCTTTAAATAGGGGCGGGTGCTCCGATCTAGTTCAGCCCTGAGTTATCAGGCCAGCTGTGGATCTCTGGGGTGGGCAATGCAAGAGGTGGACAAGATGATCAAAGCCGTTCCTCCTGGCCGGGGAATTTAGGAGCTTACAGCGGGGAAAGCTGACGAAGGGTGATTCCTCCAAGCAGCCGCTCAGCTGCTCCCCCTATATAGCACACAGGACGGTGTCTGGGGAAGGTGCCCCACGCCCGCTGCTGTGTCAGGCAGGGTTCTTGCTCTGTCTGGCTCAGGAGACGCATGAGAAACAGCAGCTGCCGGTGCTGTGAGAAGCCATCGACATCGCCTCACACGGGGGAGGCTCCCACCCACCTGACGTCCACTTCGCCCCCAACGTGCATGAGGAAGGAGCCGTCGGGCTGCTTCAGCAAGTACAGATACTCCAAGAGCTTCTCCCTAAAAAGCAGCAACAGCATTGTCAGGGGCTCGCTCCATCCGATGCAGGAGCCAGGCAGGCCAGGGGCCCCGCTGCATCAGCCCCACAATGTGGGAACAGCCTGGCCAGAGGGGCCATTCCTGCCTGAACCTGATGGTAAGGGGCTGGCTCATGCCCTGATGCATGAGGCTTTTAGGGGATCTATGTAAGGGGACCTTGGATGCTGTCATTGCAGGATCAGCCCCAGCCACTCCCATTAGTGTCTCACTTTCAGAATCACCACAGTGGTTCACAATTTCTTTTAAACCTAACACCACCACCTGGCCAATCCCCAGGGAGGGGACCCGCCTTTTGCCCTACCTGGGTGTGTCTACACAAGGTCACTCCTCACTTCCTGGACACCCAGGGCCAAAGCCTGGGGGCACTGCTCCCCCTTGATGGCTGAGAACGCCAATAATTCCCAGGGGAATCCAGCATGGGGGCCCTCAAAGCCCTACTGCTGAAGTCACAAGCCACACTTGGGGTCACCCCTCCTGCCCCCTGAGCAAGTCAGGGACCCTGCCACAGGGACGGTTTCACCTGTTGATGACGTTGAAGGCCTCTTCGGTCCCGATGACGCAGAGAGCATTGACGGCTGCGTACGTGGGAGCGAGATGGGGGTGCTGGCCTGGCCCCCCTCCAAACCCACCACTAGGGCTCTGGCACCGGCTCAGGAACTGGCAGATGCTGTAGGTAAAGGGGAGAGGGAGAGATGGGGTTGGTCAATAATACCTGGGCAGAGTTCACCCAAACCTGCACTTCAAATCTCAAGCGCAGAGCCCTCGCCTCTCTGCTGGGTACAAAAGCTAGCTGTCCATCCTGGGCTGCGCAGGGAACAGGATGGATGGAGAGAGAGCTGGGGCAAAGTTTTCTGGCCCAAGAGGAGCTGCTGAGGAGGGCAGCAGAAAGGGGAGACTCCATGAGGTCCAGGAGAGACTTCGCCATCGCAGCTGATTCTGCGTGGAAGGTGCCTAGTTAGTGAGGTGATGGACAGCAGGATAAAATACATCATTCTACATCACTGTACTGGGGCTCCCCTAGACCTTTTCCACATGGTTCTCCAAGAACTCGGGCCACCTCCAGTCTTGCTAATTCTGGTGCCTTTATTTAGCACAAAGCTACGCCGAGTGAATTGTTTATTTGCAAGCATAACAGTGTAACATGGTAGTTTCACCTTTGTGCTCAGCCAGCCTGGGTCTGCCTTTGATCTGGGTGGAGTTAGCAGGCTGCTCCGATCATGGGAGTGAGACGGGATGTTTCAGAAGAGGCCTGGCAGGACATTGGAACCAGTTACCAGAAAGCACCTCTCTGCTTGATGCGCAAGAAAAAGACAGGTTGAATTTCTATCCCCCTGTCTCCCAAGGAACATGCCGATGTTGAGTTGTCTCCATTTCCTCTCTGAAAAGTGTATCTAAGTGGGGATAGTTTCTTATCGCCCCAGTGTCCCTTTGCTTCTGGAAGGAGGTATTGAAATAAATTGCCGGGGTTATTTTTATCCCTCCTCTGAAGCTGGCCGTGCTGGTGACTTGCCTCATCTGGATAGCTCAAGCTCGCCTTTGGCCCTTCGTAGCTAGAACCTGGAACTATGTGGGTCAGATTTGGGGACATCCAGCTGGTGACACGATGGAGATCTTTGGCAGCCACCTGCCTGGTGGCTTCTTTACTGTACTTCCCTCTCCTTCTTTGCTCCCTTTACTCCCAGTCGTTGGGGGGTTTATGCATATTCCTTGCTAAGTGCCATCCTCAGTTGCTTCTCTTCGCAGCACAGAAGGTGGGATTGTGGTTAATATCAAAAGCAATGGCTCTGAGTTCCGATCGGTTTTTCTTGATGCATTAAGGGCTTCAGGTTCTCACCAAATCCTTCCCCACCACATGACTCTGGTAGATCTCCCTAGGTGCATGGATTCAAGGGCAGAACCTCTGTAGGGATAATCTGATACAAACTGCAAATGCCCTGCAGTGAGGGGTTAACATCGTTATAACAACAGGAAAAGGATTTCAGTTCAGATTTCTGAGCTGGGCTCTTAGGCTATGTCTACACTAGAAAAAGTTAGGTCGACTTTGTTAAATCAACTTAACAAGGTCAACTTTAAGTCGACTTAACAAAGTAGACAACTTTTTCTAGTGTAGACATAGCACCTTGTCAACCTTAAGTCGACTTAACACGTTAAGTCGACTTAATAAGGTCGATTGAGGGGCTAATCCACGTCCACACTGGCCTTAAGTCGACTTAAGGAGTCAATTTAAGGCTTAAGTCGACCTAAAATGAGGTGTTATTAAGTTGACTTAAGTTTTCCTTAAGTCGACTTAAGGAAATGCTTAAGTCGACTTAATAAAAGCCCAGTGTGGACGCGGCTTTGTTTGGGTCAACCTAAGCCTCCTTAAGTCAACCTAACTTGTCAGTGTAGACACACCCTTAGGTATTTAGGGCATAACTGCCTCCTCCTGAGGAAAGAAGGTGTGTTCTCAACTCCTGTTGGCTAGCAGCAGGTGAAATCCTGGTGTGGACAAGCCCAGTTTGGAGTATTCCCATGATTCAGCAGGTTGGGAGAACCCCAGGCTCCCCCCCCCCAACAGGTTTTACCTTGACCTGTTAACACATGAAATCTTCAAAGTGTCTTGTCTGCATCAGGACTTAGAATTATAGAATCATAGGGTTGGAAGGGACCTCACGAGGTCATCTAGTCCAACCCCCTGCTAAAAAGCAGGACCACTCCTCCTAAATTATCCCAGCCAGGGTTTTGTCTAACCGAGCCTTAAAAATCTCCAAAGATGAAGATTCTACCACCTCCCTAGATAGCCCATTCCAATGCTTCACCACCCTCCTAGTGAGAAAGTTTTCCCTAATATCCAACCTTGACCTCCCCAGCTGTAATTTGAAACCATTGCTCCTTGTTCTGTCCTCTGTTACCCTCGAGAACAGCCTAACTCCCTTCTCTTTGGAGCAACCCTTCAAGTAGTTGAAGGTTGCTATCAAATCTCCCCTCAGTCTTCTCTTCTGTAGACTAAATAAGCCTAGTTCCTTCAGTCTCTCCTCGTAAGTCATGTGCCCCAGCCCCCTAATCATTTTTGTTGCCCTCCACTGGACTCTTTCTAATTTGTCCACATCCTTTCTGTAGTGGGGAGCCCAAAACTGGACACAGTACTCCAGATGCGGCCTGACCAGTGTCGAATAGAGGGGAATTATCACATCCCTCGATCTGCTGGCAATACTCCTACTGATGACTTCACCTGACATTAGTTCAAACGTGTTAGCCCCGCCAAGACAAGGACACAGCTTCCTCACGGCTAAGACGAGCACTGAGCCCTGGTCTACACTGACAGCAAAGTTCAAGCTAATGTTGCTTATCTCGACTTTCTGCGGTGTCAGCCTCCACTGTCAGAGCAGTAAGTTCGAATTGGACCCGATAACACCACCTCTGCAAATGGCTTAGCATGAGGTTGAAATCTACAATTCCAATTTAGGGCTGTGTAGCCATGAGCTTGCTGCTCCTGTTTTTCCATCTTCTGCACCATAGCAACATAGCTCTTCCCCTGCCTGCAGCCCCGGAAAGTTTTCAATTAATTCCTCTCTCTGCATGAGCACTGTGCCTCTCTGTTGTGCCTGCGGCAGAGAAACAGCAAGGAAAGTTTCCTGCTTTTTTCTTTTTTTTAAAAGAGAAGAGGGGTGGGGGAATGAGTGGAGAGGGTGACAGCCTCCCCACAAGCCCCTGTGAATTAATTGAGCAGTGGGGACAAGAGACCCCAGCATGGAATTTGCTGTGTGATCATTCGCATTCACCCGCTGTAATTTGACAGCCTAAAATCAAATTACAATCCCACCTCCAGTGTAGACAAACCCGAAGATTCCAACACCAAGGTAAAAAACGATGAAAGTCCTGTGGCACCTTAAAGAGTAATAAAAGTGACTTGGCAGGGAAGCTGGGGCACCCCAGGCAGTGGTTCACAGGGGGCTAAGTCATTTCTAGCTTCCCATCCATGGAGTCTCTGTAGTCAGCCTGACAGCTAGGTGCAATACACACACCGCCTGGCCTGGAGAGCTTCTGCTGAGTTGGGAGGAATTTTACAATCTGATCTTTACAGACATGTCTCTCTCCCTTAACGGGTGACAGCAGGGCTGCAGGCATGCAGAGAAATAGCACAGCCCTACATGCACCAAGCACTCAAACCGAAAAATAAACGAGAGAAAAGTGCTTTGCCCTCTGGTCTCTGTCACTGCCAGTAATGTTCAGGGCCCTTAATACAAGACAGGAAAAGGGTTTGAGCCAGAAGGGTGGACTTTTAAATTGATCGTCCCCTTTAAACTACCAAACATTTTTTCCTGTTCAAAGCGAACAAGAAGAAAGGGGCTGAGGAAATAAGAACTGCCACGTGAATAATATTAATAAGAAACCCGAGCACTTTCCACTTGTCCAGCTCAAAGCGCTTTCCCAAACAGGCCATTATCACAATGCCCATTTTACAGATGGGGAGACTGAGGC
Organism: Pelusios castaneus; assembly: GCA_007922175.1. Lineage (NCBI taxonomy): Eukaryota > Metazoa > Chordata > Testudines > Pelomedusidae > Pelusios > Pelusios castaneus. The sequence continues at coordinate 1,091,722 of ML686177.1, forward strand.
ACAGGAAGAGAAGTGACTTGCCCATGGTCACCCAGCAGGCTGGGAACAGAAGCCTGGTCTCCTCAGTCCCAATCCTGTGCTCCGCCCACTAGACAACACTGCCTCCCCTTTCTGCACTGCTCTCCTTGATCAGCAGCTCCTGCCTGGACGCAATGCTGAGGATCTCAGCCTTGTAGCACCAGAGCAGCTCCCTTCCCACCGTGCACACCCATCTCAGGTTCAAAAATGCCACGGTGTCACCCGCGCACACAGCCCTTCCTGACTCTGTGGCCAGCCTTCCGAGCAGATCAGCTCGGCCAGCTCCATCCTTGGCACTGCTCCCTGCCCATGAGAGAAGCGGGTGGCATCCCAGGTAAGGCTGGAGTCCTTGCCACAAGATGCCCCTGTCATGCAGGAAGGTGACAATGGCAGGTTATTGTTGGAGCAGGATGAATGGGACAATGTGCTTTTATGTGGCAGGAACAGTGTTATCCTGCGCAGGGATGGCCGAATGCCCAGAAACAAGCCCTATCAGGGATTGCTCCCCAGTGTCACTCCAAGATGCAGGACGGGTGATGCCGAGCTGACTCCGGGGACTGGGCACTGCGCCTCCACACCACACCCGGACACTTGCCAGGACAGGGAGCTGCTACGCAGGTGGTGGAGGGATCCAGCAGGTGTGGGGACAGACGGAAATAGAGTTTAGCAGCTAGTGTCTCTATTTCTGTTCCAGAAACACCTAACAGGAAAGCAAGGGCTGCATCAGTAGCTGGGAAGGAGCGACTGCTTTGACTGCTAGCGAGTTAGCTGTTGGTACAGTTCAGACAGAGCCGGCTGTCAAGGCGGCAAGGAAATTTGCCACTCATCCACATTAAACAAATGCACATCCCCTCCCGAGTCTCGGTCTGAACCCTTGTCCGGCCAGACCGGTGTTTTGGACGAGAAGCAGCGGGTGCCATCAGCCCCGTCCTATCGACAAGGGACAGCAAGGCCCGGCCGCAGGTCAGAATCCCTGCCAAGGAGGATGGAGACTCACAAACGGTCCTGCTTCTGCAGGCGGCAACCGATTAAGGACCACGGTTAATCCACGCGCAAGGGGGTGGGTGCCTTGGATAGTCTCTCAGCCTGGCTGCTGCGATACGGTGCAAGGGGCACATGTGGTTACAACAGGGAGGGACACACACAGTCAGCACTTCTGGCTGCTGTGAGCCCAGCGTTAACCCTCTCCATGCCTGTCTGTGCAGCTCCCTTCTCGGCTCAAACACGCTTAATCTGGAAAACCCAGGGAGACCCAACTAGAAACCCGAACTAGAGCACAGGGTAGATTCTGTCCCGCGTCCGGCTAGCTTTCTAGTCTTCAACAGTGCTTTTCCTTTCATTCCAGGTGTGCCCTTTTCCTTCTCCAGCACTCTCTGGACCTAACCATGGCCTTTTCCTTCCCTTCGGCTTCATCCGGAGTCTTTTTTCTCGGTCTCTTTCCCTGGGACTCCCCTTTTCAAGCTCTGTAGTACCTTGGCTGGACAAAACAGACCACATCGCTCTGCACCGGCAGGTCCCCACGCAATGTGCCAACTGCATCTTAGCTCTCATTAAAGCCTTGCCTTGATTGAAGGTCCTTCTTCCTGACGTCTGCAAACTCTCTGAGCTGCAGCAAGGAGAGCTCCGGTTTGCATCCAGACAACAGACCAGCTTGGCTTTCAGTTCCATCCTCTGTCGCTCCCCACCCTCTTCCGCAGCTGAGTCGGACCCTCTCCTGTTTGGATGGGGGCTCCATTCCAGCATGACCACCAGGAGACACTAGCAACTCTGCACCCTCTGGCTGCTTCACCCCCATCACAAACACAGCACAGCACCACTGGAACCATTCGGATCAGTCCCCTCTTCCCGCAGTTCTTGGGGACCGTACATAACTTTCTCCGCTTGATCAGGAGGCCTGTGTGCCGTCCTTTTGGCTGACAGTTTCTTTCCTCCATCTGCCACACACTTGCCCGCTCTGCTGGGGGCAAGGCTGCAGGGTTCTCGTACCTGCCAACGGTCTGGAACATTGGCTGAGATACTGGACACTTGGAGCCATCCTGCCCAAATCAAAGCTCCTGAATTAAGCCACAGAACAGCCTTCTCTGGGGGGCAGGATGGTTATTTCTACTGGATGCAAACCACAGGCACAGAGAAGTTACCAGCCTGACTGTCAGGGGATTTAAGGCCCTAGATGCACTGGGAGTGGGAATGCTCCGATGGCACATGGCTTTATTTGTGTGCATGAGGCGCTGGGCTGCGTGGATGAGGCAAGCACATGGGTATAGAGTAGCTTCAGACCGTGACTTCCTGAAAAAGCAGGCCCTACGGGACTTGACTATGGCCACACAATCAATCAGTGGCAGGGCACAAGAGAGGTGCCCTAGCTTGGCTGGAAATCATGGGCTGGATTCCGGGCTTATGGGGAGCGGCTCCCTGGCTTGTTCTCCGGGAGGCCAGACTGGCTGAGCAGCATGGGCCTAAATCCATCCAGCTGTGGTCTGGGAAAGAAGCTCAGTGGGAGGGAGGAAGGTGGTAGAAACTCTATCTTTGGAGGTATTTAAGGTCCGGTTAGACAAAACCCTGGCTGGGGTGATTTAGGGGGAGTGGTCCTGCTTTTTAGCAGGGGGTTGGACTAGATGACCTCATGAGGTCCCTTCCAGCCCTATGATTCTATGAGTCAGTGCTCCCTGCCCAGCAGCTACATGAGGCACTGAGAGGTAACTTTCAGCAAACGGAGTAACGAGAGATAGAGCATGACTGATTTAGAAGCCACGGCTGGCTGCAGCTGACGGCGCCAGGAATACCAAGGCGCAACTTTCTCCGACACCCCCACCGAAAATCAGCCTGTTCAAATGGTAATAGGAGGCAAAGGGGGCACCTTACACAGCACTGGGACCAAGAGAGATCGGGCCACTTTCCTCCCAGGAGTGAGTCCAACACAGTCAATGGTGTTCCCCCCAGGAGAATGATCCTGACAGGCCAAAGCTACTTGTTCATTTCCTTCCATTTAATTCAGAGCCAGTTGCGGAATCTGATTTCCGGTGCTTGCTTCCAGCTTTCCTGCAGGGCAGCTCTGACGTCAGAGGGCGAGGGCAGAGGCTGCACACACACCATTCACCCAGACAGGAGGTGGATTCTTCATCACCTGGAGCCGCCCATTCAAGACTGGATGTCTTTCTACAAGACACCATCTAGGCACAGCCACAAGGTGCTGGGCCCAGTGGGGGAGATTCCCTGGCTGGTGCCAAGCAGACGGTCTTATTAGGGGGCGGTCATAATGGTTTAAAAACAAGCCTGATGAGAAGATAGCATCCTCCTGTGATACCCACTGGGCATGCTTCTTTACAGTACTGACAGATATCATGGAGACCAAGATGAGATCTCCAGGAGTTTCTGTGCAAATGCCCTGCCTTACTGACTGCAAATCTGCTGCATTAAGGCCTTCGCTACATCAAGCGAGACTTACTCCGAAGCCACGGAGTCCGGGATGGGCTCATCCAGCAGCTCCAAACTGTGCAGGATCCAATAGCACAGCCAGGGGCGGCTGGCATCCAGACACTACAAAAGGGGAAAGAAGAAACTGGTCAGATCCCGGACTGGCACAGCTGACAATGCTCTGTTTGTTATGCGGCAGCAGGGAGATGGAGACAGAGTGATACTGAGGACAATCACAATGAAGCTATTCACTCATACGGCTCTAGGGCGAGCGAGGGACCGACTGGAATTATCCTGGGGTAGAGAAGAAGGAAAGCCACAATGCTTTTCGCTGGAAGCAAGGTGGATCAGAGGGCACGGAATTCACGACACCTAAGAAGCCATGGAAATTACTGTGACGCTCTGAAAAGAATCTAGAAAGGAAATAACTCTTGCACTGTGGGGAGGAAAGGCTTTCATCCAGAAAGACCACAGAGTGCTTTACAGAGCATACAGACAGGGCAGAGATCACTTCACCCACTGCTGAAATGCAGCCACCTCTGGGGCATGACGCTGCAGCCATTTACGAGCACACAGCAACAGCACAGAAGCAAAGGAGGCTGCCCAACTGAAATCAAACCAGTCACCTAGAAAGCTGGGTTTCACTTTGACCCGGAAATGGAACAAAGAGTGGCAGAAAACATCCCTGTGAGGCCCAATCAATGGTAGTGGCTCTTCAAATGCAAGGACTGTAATGAAGTGAGCACCCAGGACCGTCCATTGGAGGGAGTGGGGCCCAGGGCTAATCGCCCCGGCCCCCCATGCTGGTGGGGAGTGCAGCAGGCCTGGAAACTGAGGCTGCCCGCCAGGCGGTGGTCACGGAGAGCTGCGGCCACGGGGAGCTGAGGCTGCGGCACGGGGGAGCCAAGACTCCGGCCCCAGGGGGCAGCGGGGAGCCGTGGCCGCAGCTTCCTACTGGCGGCGAGCCAGCCCCGGGTGAGGCTGCCGCCACCCCAGCTTCAGCCGGGATCCCACACCTGTCCTGCCCCTGGGCCTGCCTGCTCCGCCCTGGGGGCGGGGAACAGGGCCGGGCCAGGGGCCAAGGGAAGTGCTCCTGGCCCGCTCCGCTGCCTTCGGGAAGCACGGCCAAGGGGGGGGCCATGGTGCGGGCCCCGCACTGCCCCGCTGGGAGCGGGACAGCACGGGGCCCACGTAACCACGGGTCCTGGGGCGATCACCCCGTTCGCCCCCCCAAAAGGATGGCCCTGTGAGCACCAGACAACCTGGAGCAGAAAGGCCAAGAGAGCAAGTGGGAAATTTTGTAAGCTGGAAAGGATCCCTGGTGTGGGCTGCTGCCAGCTGTGGGCCGGTTGCAGAAAGCAGCTGCGATTTTAGCCCTGCGTGGTTACCTCGTAGGCATCTGTTAGTTGTCTCAGGCCTCTCATCAAGTAGCGGAAATGCTTCTCGCGCTGCAGGACAAACCTGAAAGAGAAATGGAAGGTGCAGAGCGTTGGGGAGTTTCACACAGAGCATTTACTAGTGCAGGGGTAGGCATCCTCCAGCACACGTGCTGACAGTGGCTCTCGAACCCATTCGGAGCAGCGCATGGCGCCTTCTGTGGCACCACAGAAATTGTTGCTCCTGCCACCGAAAGGCCTCTTTTGGTGGCAGCTGGGACACGTGGGATCCCTGCCACGCCCATGCCGTATAAAGAAGCTGCCCAGGGTGGCTCCTCCCCACAATATGCTGCCACAAAAAGGAGCCATTCCGGGCAGCTTCTTTCCGTGGCACATCTGGGGAGCCCCAAGAGGAGCCACTCCAGGCAGTTTCTTTTCGTGGCGTGCCTAGGGACTCTGTTCCCAGGCATGCAACCGAGAGAAGTCACTCGAGGTGACTTCTTTCTGGGATTGGCTCCTTTCAGTGGAATGCCTGGGAAGTCCCCCCCTTCCCCATACACACTCCAGCTGTGGCTGGTGCCGAATTTTTAGGCTACGGCTGGCATCGGCTGAGGAGGGGCTGTATTCCTCTTTTACATGTGAGCAGTTCAGGTCGGGGACGCCCTAACATGGCCTCACCTCGGCCATGCTGACACCACACACAAACCCTGCAAACACACCAAGGGAGAGAGAGCTGACGGCAAGAGCCTGCACCTTTACCACAGGGCAGGAGGAATCTCAGCAGGCAGCGCGCCATCTTGTTTAGAGTGGCTAGGCTGCAAAGCATGCTGGGATCTGTAGTCCCTCCAGGGGCACACATCCATAGCCCTGACCATAGTGCGAAAGGTTTGATGCAAATTCAGTGCAACCTTCTAGCTCTGTGCAAATTGCTAATGCAGCCCTCAGCCAGAGGCTGGTCAGGCATCTTTAGCCCAGTGGATTCAGGAAGGGAAATATTGCAGCTGCCATGCATTGAAGGTATTTACAAATTTCTCCGTTAGATTTTCCTGAGGCACTTCTCCAGAAGAAAATCCATCAAGGCAAAGGAAGACAGTATTGAACAGAACACACAGGTGGGATTTAAGTACAGGAAAAATAGCCTGTGAAATTATTAGCCCGAGATGCTGTTTACGGCTGCATATTGTTATTGTGGCTACAAATGCTCTTTGCTATTAAATGAATGCATCACTGACAGTCTGCGGAGCAGTGTTAAAAGAACAAACAGAATAACAGCAACCTTGCGGTCTCAGAAAGCCAAGCGTCATGCTTACTCTGCACTACCACTGCCTCCGATGTCATCTAGAAACCCATTTCCTTGACTTCATGCTGCCGTACATTCCTCCACAAAACCTTTCAACAGAGAGACAAGGCAGGGACCTCCCTGCCAGCGTCACCGCAAATGGCCAATCCCAGTGACATCGGGAAGTGCCAGCTGCTATACTATCCGCTAGATTTGGGAAATCCGACCTCCTCGCAGGAAGAGAACAGGAGAAAAGCTGACTCGCAGCAGCGCGGCCCCTTCTCAGGCTGCAGTAATTTCCTGGTCTAGATCTTCTGGAGTCTGGCACCCGTCTCTCTGTCAGGCCCTTTGTGGTTTTAATCCACAACTTCCCGACCTGTCTCTGCTCTCACTGGTTTTAAGTCAAGTACACACAGAGGCATGGAGTGGTTGTTAACTGAACCACATTATTTCCCATGTTTCCACAAGGTTAAAAAATGGAAATGTGAGGCGTTTGTTCCCTTTGGGCCACTGAGGGCCAGAATGACACAGGGATTTAGGTAACTAGAGATGCAGACAGGTGCCAACTGGCCCACAAAAGGTCTGGGCCCCTAAGCCCCCTGGGCTATCGATGGGAGTTAGCTATCTAACCTGCGCGGGTATTTTTAGGAACTTCCTTAGGTTCCTATCTGCACCATTAGGCTCCCAAATCACTTTGTAAACCTGGCTCCGAGTATGGCAAAGAATCTAAACTGGACCTTTCCCTCAAAGGCTGGTAAGAGTTCTTATTTAAACGGTGAATTCTTTTGGGCAGGGACTGCTCTGTTTGTGCAGCACCTAGCACAATGGGGCCCTGCTCTCAGTCCTAGAATGAAGACACTACCATAATGAAAATACTAATCACACAATTGCATCCACCTGGTTCAGTCAAGCACCCTAAGTGCATGGTAGGAGCAATCTCTGTGACAGTGATTCCTCGGCCGGGCTGCGAGGTCACCCATGTGAGGAAACAAAGGTCACCCAAGAGCAGAGCACCAGGAGCTGGATTTTAGCCAGAGGAGATTTTGAATGAGGGACTGGATCACACACACGTGATCCACTAGCTCTGTACATACTTTGCTGCTGGACTTGACTTGATCTAGTTTTTAAAGTGGGAGCAGGGAGGGGAATGGATACAGAGGAGTAAATATGGGGAAGGGGAAGAGGGAAAAGAAATCTGGTGGTGAGAAGGGAGCGATGAAGAGGAAGGAGAAGTGCTGAGAAGAAGGAGGGGGCGGGAGGAGGATGGGGCAGAGAGTAAGGGAAGAACAGAATCCAACCTGGAAAACACAGTCTGATCCATCCAGGAGACAGGATGGCGCCATGATGCCGTTGTTAGGCGCAACCCCCACTGGTCCACCTTTCCAGTGTCTGCACAGCAGAGTAATTCGGCATTGTGCATGCGGGTGGAAGCTGGCTCCACATGGGGAGGGGAGGGGATGGGTGCACCGGACAGACAGAGCAGCAGATGCATTGGGTTTGAAGATCCAGCAAGACACCTGAGCAAGTCAGGCCAGGACAAAACACGTTCCTTTTCTTAGGGGTGTTTGGCTAAGCTCCAGCCATCCCAACGTGCAGCCAGGCGGCTTGGTTCAAGGTGGGGCAATGCCATTTCTGGATGCTTAAATGCAGCAACAGGCTGTGCTGACAGCACCCAGGGCCACATCTCCTGCACAGCCAGCCAGAATGCATGAGCAAACCACCCTCAGACAGAAAAGCAGAGACAGGGATGTCTTACTCCTGGGCTCTCTTGACGGGCAAAAAGAGGCTGTTTGCCCATCATGGTAGCTCAGGTCAAGTCCAGTTAATGGACTTGACAATCCCTAGACAGACAGACGGACAGACAGTGCGAGGTCTTGTTTTTGCCTAGGTTAAATCGCGGCCAGCTGACATGACTTCCAAACACACTGCTCTGCAACGTTCACCCGAGAATCCCAGTTCCAACGTCCCATGGTTTTCGTCTGCTGCAGTAACTTACTGTGGGGCGTGGTGGTTCGTCTTGTAAGCGTTGAAGACCTCTTGTACCAGATCTTCCACTTTGGTCTGCCATGAGCGATGGTCGTGAAGCAGCGGAAAGGAGGGGTTTGGGAGAAGAAGAGAAAAAAAAAAGATCTTCGGTTTTGAAAAGGACTTTCCCAAGTTTCCCCAGCAAGCAGCATTTATGAATGCGGCCCATCCAGCCACACCGGTGCAGCTCAGCTAAGAGCAGTGTGCGCCCAGACGGTGGACTCCATGACACGGTTACGGGATTACAACACAACAAAGGACCACGCTGTGTCAAAGCCACGCTCGGCTTCCATCATTCTAACCCCAAGGCCAGCAAGGAAGCCTGTCGCGTGGCTGGACAGCCACGGCTGCTTCTCACATCTGAATGAGGTCACTCACTGACATACTGGGGTGAAGAAAGCAGAGATCAATATCAAGTTGTGTTTCAAAACCACGCAGGGCGTGGTGGTCTGACCACAGGACCGCGACTTGGGAACTCTTCTGTTCCCATTCTATCGCCGACCCGCTCTGGGGCTGTCGGACACCACCCACCCTGCCTCAGTTTCCCTGTGCACAGAATGGGTTTTGGGGACCATCACTCCAGGAGGTTTAGTGGAGTCCTTAGTCCTCGTTTTCCCACACAAGTTGAACAGCTTTAATCCTACCAGGCTACTAAAAGCAATATAACATCTTCCCAGTGTGGATGCAGTTCTCTCAATATAAAGGTCCTTAGTGGTGTAGCTGTTCCCATATAGGAAGGGAAATAAACTCTACCAATGTAGCCATCCACACCAGAGTTTGGAACAGCATTCCTATATTGATAAAACGATGGCACTCCAACTAAAATAGCTACATCGGTATAAAACCCATGCGAAGACGACGGAAGGAGCTGCAGACGTATCATCACAGGAGAGAGAAAGCAACGCTGGAGGACGTTCTCCTCAGTAACGCACCACATCTGGACACTGTGATAGCATGCCGAGGCCCTACAAGGCGTACGATTCACGTGTACGATCATACTTTGCTACGAACCACCACGGGACAGCGGCGAGTCAAGACAATCCGCCTTCTCCAGTCAACAAGAGTGAGCCAGTGAACCTTTTAAGGGCAAGGCTCAAAAGTAATATGTGGCTTTGAATTTCACTCACCCCAAGGAAGGGTTTTAAGAACCAGCTAGACAAACACTTGTAGGGGCTGGGCTAGGTTTGCTGGGTCCTACCTTAGCGCAAGGCTGGGCTTAAGTTCTCAAGGTCCCTTCCAACCCTACACTGCTGTGACTCTATGCTCCAGAGACAGACCTTGAAGAACAATCAAGAAGTGGCTTTAAAACACTGGCCTTGTGCATGCCGTGAATTCCCAATCTCTCTTGCCTAGCCGGCTGGCTGGCAGCTTCAAAATCCTTCTCTGCAGCAGCAATAAGCACATAGGTCCCTCCGTCCGGCCAACTCTTAACCACCAGCCTAATTTGACTCACATGGGGCTGCTCATTGGCGCGGAGGCCGGCACGCCTGGCAGCCTGCTGGAGCGGGCCTTCGTCACGCTGCCCCTCAGAAATGCAGCACAACGGGCGGTCTCTTTGCTAGAACACGCCTGCTAGCTGGTTTTCTAGCCAGTCAATCTTGTCGGTCTTTTCCAAGTGGCTGAGATTTGATAGCAGCTCTGGTTCCAGGGCAGAGATGTCTCAGAAAGGCAACCAAAAATCCAATCTACAGCAGGCGAACAGTACTATGGCCCAAGGGCACCACCTCCCGCCTGCAGGGTACAGACAGCGGTAGGCTACATAACCGAAGTATCTCATCCTGCCATTTCATCAGTATAGATGGGATCTTGCAGCAATGTGTTTTACAAATTCCACTGCTTCCCAAAGGAATCAGCTGATGCCATTAGCTCTCCCAGGCTTTCCCTCTCTTCCACCAGAACCCGTCCGATCAGAGAGGGTTTATTTAGCTGGGTAGATTAGTAGCTTTGCTTGTGAGAGGCACCTTTTCAAGGCCACCAGTCAATCCCTCTGACAGGACTTTTCTCCATCCAAGGTGAATTCATGCATCTCCAAGAGAGAAGCTGCTTCTCAAGGCAGGCTTCAATTCAACCGGCCAAGAGGAAAAAAAAAAAATCTTTAAAAACCAATTTACTTTGCTCTGGGATGTGAGATTCCCAAATGTATTACACTGTGCTTGGGTTGTTATTCCAAGATATCACTATGAGGACAAGCTAAGGCCATTTGGGTGCCTCATGTACACATCTCCAGACCGTAACGAGCCATGAATTCATATATTCCAAGGTCAGGAGAGACCACTGTAAGCAGTTAGTCTGACCTCACAGTTAGGACTTCCCTGAATTAATCCCTGGATGAACTAAAACAGAACATCTACAGAAACAGCCAGTCAATCCACCACAACCACACGCAAGTCATTCCAACGGTTAAATTGCCCTCGCTGTGTTTCATTTCTAGTCTGAATTTCTCTCACTTCATCTCCCAGCAATTGGACTGCATTAGTTAGAGCTTGGATTTCTTTTAAATTCCAAATTTCCTGGGTTTCTACTGATTGTATTGGGGGGAGAATGACATCATCTCTGGGTAATTTCTTACTCTGAAGTTAGTGATTAATAAGACTCAATTTTAATTCAGGGCTGGACAAGCCCTGGCACCAGGTCGCCATGGCACCCGGGGTTTGTAGTGTGGTGCCGTGTGCCTAACTCCACTGTGGAATTGCACTGGCGGTGTGCCCCTGGTGTCTAGAAATAGAGCTGCCATCGCCAGCAGGAGGGCTCAAGGGATCTGGCGGCATTTTGGCGAGGGGCTCTGCGACGCCGCCCAAAGTGACAGCAGCATTTTTTCAGCAGTGGGGGCATCCCAGCTAGGAGCCTCAGTTTGAAGCTGGGCAGGCAATTTGGCTGAGCCCTGTTTTAACTTCATCTGTTACTTTGCGATTGGGAATATGAGCGATTGAGACGTTTTTACTTCGGGATGGTTCACAGATTCAAAAGCCAGATAGGACCATTCTGATCAGCTGACACAGGCCCCAAAATCTCACCCACTGATCCTGCCTCCAGCCCAGAACTCCTGGCTGAGAGCACAGAGACCTGAATTTAAACATCGGCTCTATTTGTTAGCATAACTGTAGGTCTGGTTTTTGAAGTGCACTAATTGCTTGTTAGGAGAAGCCTATGGCAATATAATTGAAAATGTAATCACTGGGTGTGGTGTATGGATCTGGATCTGGAAACAATCGTGTTTTTTCTAGATATACAGAAGACAAAAGGGGTATTTTTATTTAATTGGAAAAGCTGGGAAATGATACACTCAGCTAAGGATGCCGCCCCCTAGGGCTTAGAGTTGCAAGCTAGAGCAGTAGTTCTCAGCCACTGTGTCGGGACACAACTGTGTTGCCACACAGTGGTAAGTGTGTTGCAGAGGGCCGGGGAGATGGCTGGATTTGGCCTGGTGTGTCCTCTAGGGTCACGATATGTTACTAAGTGTGTTGCGACCCGCAAAAGGTTGAGAACCACTGAGCTAGAGAAGCCAAGCATAGCGTGAGTCAGAAACAACATGTTCCCCCCGTATTTCTGCAGGGAATCTCTCCATGGCAGAAGTGAGGCAGACTGGAGTGTACAGAGCAATGGTGATTACAGAGGGCTACAAGGGTTGCCAGGCCAAGAAGTTTCACCAGCACTAAAATTATTTTTTGCCTTCCTCTGTAGTATGGGGCATGGCTCACTTGCTGGTTGATTCCAGGCATTTTAAAGTCTTTAAACCATGATCTGAGGACCAGTCACTGGTTAGAGGCTTGTTGCAGGAGTGGACGGGAGGTTCCGTGGCCTGTGTTGTGCAAGAAGTCAGACTAGATGATCTTATTGGTCCCTTCTGACCTTAGCATCTACGAGTCTATTCAGTCTTTCTTTTATGGCGGGGGACTCAAAGTTCCCAATCTCAATCAGGGCTGATCTGCACCCAGGGCTGCACAGACACAAAGAAAGTCCCAGTGAGCTTCCATGTTAACTAGACAAGCCTGACAAAATAGCAACAGAGTGCAAGGGACTGTCTTTTCGTTTTGTGTGTACAATGCCTGAAACCACGGGGCCCAGAGCATTACCAGTGCTCACAAGTGCTACCATAATATTCCTAATAAGTAATAATCACAAGCAAGATGCCAAGAAGTTTATTTTTCTCCTAAAGTATCCTTCATCATCTCTCTCTGCCCAACTGATTCCACCACTGCTGACAAGCGGGCCCTCCCTTTCCACCCTGCACACCTCAAAGAAAGCAAGTCACACTCAGTGTGGGATGGTCTGAAAATCAGCCAAGGCGTGCGAATTAAAGGGACAACAGCAAAACAATCCCCTGTTTCTAGGAAAATGCCAACGCAGGACACGCCTCAAAAACCACCACTTCCCCCAGCCAAGGCATCGGTTAAACTCTTCCTAACAAAAGAGGAGGAGGAAATAGGAATCGACTGAATCAGACACCACAAAGCTCCAAGAAAAGGACTGTGACACATTCTTGATCCACTCGCATGTTTCACAAAGGGTGAGAAAATGATCATGAGGTCTGTTCTCTCCTAAAATCTCTGGCTGTCCCAGCGTGGGAGTATCTGGAATTTGCACTAATCTATCCCGAACCAGGAACACAGATACACCATGTGCAACATTTACCTGCTCTACAATATTGGAGACTCTCCAGAAAATACTATTCCGATTTACTAAATTCTGGTAAGTGACTGGTTAACTCTATGCTTCCCATGGTTACACACACCCCAGCACTTTGCTCCTGTCTATCCCAGGAGCTGCATCGTCTATTTGTCGTATCCACCTGCTCTCTTTCATGTTACCACATATCTTTGGGAGCAGGGATGATCTGTGTCGGCTCCACACAGCATCTGGTACTGTGGGGTCCTGGTCCACAACCAGGGTTTGGACTCCACAGCAATACGGATAACAAACAAGAGCACAGCTTCGGCCTTGTGGGACTTGGGAAATCCTACAGAACTGGAGTTCCTTCCCGCTAATGCTAAGTCAGCAGGCTTGGGGGAACTGGTGAGTTCTCAGGGTAAAGCTGGGGAAAGCACCCCCCATATCCAAAATTGTTCTTTAGTAAATATCTCAGATGTCCCTCTCTACCATGAGACAATCCATCTTCTACTGACCTTTCACTAGTACTATTTATAGTGGCCGCCTTATGTTTATAAAGCACTTTTAATTCTAAAGGATCCCAGAGCACTTTAGGTACGATACACATGCACAGACTACCCCTCCAACGCAGCCATTTTGGGGCGCGACACCAGCCACCCATTAACACATGGCATGCTGCACAGCTGAGACGGAAAGGGCAATCTAAGCCAATAACCCACTCTTGCAAAGAAATCCGTCATGGATCTTCAGCATTCTTCACTAGGGGTAGCACCAACAGGAGCGATAGTTTAAACAAGGCACTGGTGACTGCAGGTATTTAAACACTACATTTTGTAGATGTGCCTTGGGTGGTGTTAGAGTGCACCAAAGACAGACTGAGGCTTGCCTGTATCATGTGTGATCACAAACCACAAGGAGGGTCCCACACTCCGATGCCCGACTACGAAGTCAGTGAAAAGCTGCAGCGTGAACAGGTTATTCACTGGAGCAACCTGCTGTGATCTGGCCCAGGAAATAAGCACACTGGTACCAATGTGTAGCATTTCCACTGGCCACTAGAAAGCAGCTCTTTAATAACTAGTCAAAAAATGAGACCGTGGAAAGGGGATGTAGCATGAACCGAACTGCCAGCCATAGTGAAAACCAGATAAGAATCCTGGATCCAAAAGCATTTTCATGCATGCTGACCCTGGCATGGGGGGCGTGAATTTCGGAAATTCAAAGGTCCAGCACGATCCCACAGCTGGAAGTTGAAGCTAGATAAAGGCAGGTTGGAAATAAGGTGTCCATTTTTTAACAGAAAGGGTAATTAATCATTGGAACAATTTACCAAGGATCATGATGGATTCTCCATCACTCACAACATTTAAATCAAGATGGGCTGTTTTTCCTCAAAACTCTGCTCTAGGGATTATTTGGGGGCAGGTCTCTGGCCTGTGGCACCAGGAGATCAGACTAGATTAACAGAGTGGTCCCTCAGGAGCTTGGCACCTAGGAAAAACTGGAGCAGCACCGATGTCCCCTATCAAGGAAGCCATTTCGGATGCCAAGGTATCAAAAGTCCCTGCCACTAGTCTGAATTATAAGAGGGCGTCCGCAAGGGCTTTGCCAATTTCCAAAAACCGCCCCTTCACCTACTTTAAGGGGCTATCCCCAGAAGTGCGGAGACTGGAACCTTTTCTGTCTGCGTGCACAAATAAGGGAATTTTATCAACTTCTCACTGATCCGCCCAGACTGCACAGAGAAGGCATCCAAACATGCAGCCTGTATCCACAGCATACTTTTCTTTGTAGTGGCTACTTAAAACAACTTGGAGAGCGGCAGCAGCCGGCACACCCAGCCATTCATCACTGAGAGGAAACCTCCAAGGAGACTCTCTGCTGAAATCCACCGGGGAACTGGTACTTTGTGGAGCTGGGAAACGTTTCCTTCAGCTGGAAGAAAAACTCCAGGGTTACACTGAGAAAAGCAAGGTCCTGCGACAGCCAACCGGAAGTGTTCTCATTGATCAACAAGCCAGAAGATGAGCAAACGGGAGAGACCTCGAGGGAAAGCAATCAGTGGGCAAAGTTCTGGATGGATTAAGTAGTGGTTTCGTTTTCCACTCTTCAGAATGCCAAGGCCACACCAGCCTACCGAGGCTCAGCACGTCTCCATTTGTCCAGGTCTTTTTCCTATTGAACACACCAACAGGGCTATTTCTCCCTCCCCATCAGTGCTCTGACCTGACAGCTGTGCTGGGTAACAGAGGCAGAAGGGAAGGGGGAAGAAACACGCTCATTTTTGCTGCCACCAGCAGAGAGAACGTCCTGTTTCCAACACAGACACACTTGGTTTGAGCCAGGCAATTAACACAAAGATCTCCACAAATACTGTTCCTGCAGCTAGGAGCACACACATTCACTGGACAGCCAGCCAGGGTAGGCACCTGAATTTCTCCAAGGACTATGCTCAGTGTGAAGAATCATTATTTAAAGACTGCTAGTCCTGAACTGGAAAGCTATTAATGGATCAAAGCCGAGACTGCACCTTCACCTCTGGGGTGAAACGGAGCCTAAAGCTCTGGAGGAAGTGTGTGAGAGCCTATAGGAGACTGAGATAAAGCACTCAAGGGGATCTGGCTGCAGAACAAACTATCAGAAGAGATTAAACTAATACAAAACCTGGACAGCTTTAGGAAATGCCACCATATCTTTAATACAGCTTTTCCACAAGAAAAACAGTGACAGTTAATGCAACAAACCTACCCCCAGGAGAGATTCCCATGGCCAGAGAAGGGAGAACTGAACACTTAAAATCCACTAGGAACCTTGTGATGACAGTCTATTTAAGGTGGGAGGGGCCCAGACACTATGGTAATGGGCACCAGCCTAAAACTTTAAAATGGATGGATTTGGGGGTCTAATTTTTCTCCATTCAGACCCAACAGTAGGGTCCTGCATGCTTGTAGTTGCCTGCTGAAATGGTCATGAAGCACGGAGGTGATCAGGCCACTCAGTTTAGACCACCTCCTGATTTATTCTATTACCTCGATTTACTAGCACCAGCTTGGACTCTTTTTCTATCTGTTTTAATAGCTTCTTCCCTTTCTTACATCTATAACCTTCGCTTGCTTCAGTCCTCTCACTTTGGCCAACAGAACTCAGCAAGCCTGCCTAACCGGTGCCTACAGACACATTGCTTTTATGTGCTGTGAATTCCTCCACAGAGGCGTGAGAGCTGGAAAGGGCAATCTGTTTCCAGTGACAATTCAACTAACTCCGCAAAAACGTGCCAGCTCTCCCTGGGGCCAATTCATGAGTATAGCCACTGGCCGCTGAGCACCCTTCGCACTGTGCTGCAGTAGGGAGACCACTCACAATCCACAGACACGGGGCGGGAGAGGAAACTGAGGCATAGTGAAAGGATGGGATTTGCCCAAGACCACCCAGCAGGACAATGGCAGGGCTGGGAATAAAACACAGGCTACTCACATCCCCTAGATTGGCTCCTCATTATAAACTGCCCCATCCCTGCTACTGCAAAACAGATGCCTTTGTTTTCATAAACCCAGCTCCCAGCCCGCCCCCCCCACTGCTTCCCTCCACTATAACCCCACTGCCCACCCACCCCCCGAGTCCGGGCCTGCCCAGCCCCCCTCACACCACAGCATGCCGGAACTGTTCCCCCTACAACCCCACGTCCCCTCAAAGCCTGCAGCCAGGTCCAGCCCAGCGCCTCCCAATAACCCCTCCCCCCAGCCCCACTCTGACCCCGCTGCCCCCAGCACAGGCCGGCCGCGCGTTGCACGCCGGGAGCTGTAGTCCGCCCCACCTGCTCGGCCGAGGTGAGGCTCCGCACGCCGTCATCCCGCAGACGCTCCCGGCCCGGTTCGGGGCACGCGGCGGCGGCTTCCATTCTCCACACCGGAGGGAGGGAGGGGCGGGGCTGGCAGCCCGACGGCGGCTCCGCGGGGACAGAAAGGCTCGAGGTCGCGATCCGGCGGAACGTCACTCAGGGGCTCCCGGCGGCTGAGCGCAGCTCCTGGCCCCGCCCCGCTGACGACCTGTGCTGTGCGCCTCCGGTCGGGCTCCCCCTACTGGGCCGGCCCGGGACTGCAGCGCTGCCGGCGGCCCTCGCGCGGTGGCACGTGATCATAGCGTGTCGCCTGCATAGCCCCAGTGTGTCCCCTCCCATGTGTGCCGCTGGCATGTTGCTGTGTGACTCATGCGTGTCCCTCTAATGTGGCCCTAGCGTGTCGTCTGCGTGACACATCATGTCACCTTCCTCTGTGTGCCCCTTGCATGATGTCCGCTTCCCACCTGCATGACCCTAACATGTCTCCTTCCCACATGTGCCTCTAGCATGTTCTCTGTGTGCCCCTAGCATGTCCCCTTCCCACGTGCGCCTCAATCATGTCCTCTCCATGCCCTGAGCATATCTGACTCCTGTGTGTGCCCCCAAACATGTTCCATGTGTGTCCCACCATGCCCCCTCCCATGTGCTGCTAGCATGTCCCCCTTCTATGTGTGCTCCTAATATGTCCCCTTCCCACATATGCCCCTGTGTCCCCTGCACACCGCAACTGTGTCCCCTTCCACGTGTCCCTATTATGCTCCATGTGCCCTTAGCATGTTCCCTGCATGCCACGCTATGCCCACTTCCACACATGCTGCTACTATGTCTCACCCTCCTGCATGCTCCTGTATTTCCTCCACACACCCCTGATGCATCCCATTCCCTTGTGGCTCTAGCATCCCCCCTGTGTCCTTTGCTCTCCAAGAAGCCCTCAATGCTAATGGCAGGAAGGTTATAGAAATGTCCTGAGTCCTGTCTCTCGTGTACTTCCTGAGCCACCAAAGAGTGTCATGTCTTAAAGAAAGCTGGGGTCCCACCGATTACTGTTGTGAAATGAACGTATACAGCTTCTGTGTCAGGAGTTACGTGTGTGTTCTGGACACACGTCCTTCGAGTGTGTATCACAGAGGGAGGTTCCCTGTCACACCAGCTATTTATTGACCTCTCTGTGTTGGCGTGTAAACTACACGCTGTAAGCTAACACGATAGCCACATTTGCATGTGAAATCAACAAAGAGAGGTGACATGAAGAGGGAAGAGCTCAGAAGAGAAACAAGCCACAGGGGGTTATATGGAGTCCCACTTCATCAGATGACAGAAAATGATTTCCACTTCACCCATGAAAGCTCATGCAAAAAATAAATGTGTTAGTCTTTAAAAGTGCCACAGGACTCCTTATTTGTTTTGCTGAAGTAGACTAACATAGCTACCCCTTTGGAATGTATAGACCATAGTTTCTCAACCTGTGGTACATGTCCCCCTGGGGGTACGCCAGACACAGGCTGGGGGTACATATGGCAGCCACCTGCTTCCCCAGGTCCCAGGTCCCCGCTGGGAGTCAAGGGGCAACCGCAAGCTTTGGGGAGTACTTTTCAGAAGTTAGGGGGTACTTGCTACTTAAAGGTTGAGAAACACCATTCCAACTCCCCCCCCTGCTTTTTTTGAATCAAGAAATTAATCAAAATTGAGTGATTATTTCCTGCAAACCATTTTGGTTTCAGTGACCTGGTGCTTTTCAATAAAAAATGGTTTGGGTGAAAAGTTCCTGACCATTCTGGGGTCCCTTCTGGAGCCAATCTCTGAGCAGCAGGAGGAGACACCATCCACCACCTCCAGCCTGTGTCACCTCTATCATAGCCGCAGCAAATTGTTGCCATGCAAATCCCACTCTAGGCCAGGTCCTGGGACAGCAAATACCACCAGGTTTACCGCTCATAAGGAGGAGATGTAGGGCTGTATGTCATCCACACACCTGACAAACTACAGCCTTGGCACGTAGTCATTCAACGTGGAACACTTTGCTCTCAGGATGGCTCACTTGTCTCACACAAAGATGATTGAAATACAACTGAATTTCACCCTGTGTATTATTTCAGGCACACTTAAATCTACTTCCTCACCTCCATCATGGTTGTCGGCTCTCTGCCGTGTTGTTCTGCCCGGCGTTTGCAGAGAGGAAAGCGTAGCAAAGCTCATGTTGAAATTGCATGATATGCCCCATCTACCATTCATTACAGGCTTGTTGAATCCGATCACATGATTGTTTGCCTTCACGGTGCCTGTTTTGGATAAATTTACTGGCTGAGGGATTTACAGTGGAGGAAGTACGGTGAGCTTCACAGTGCAAAGAGAAAGTGCCGAATGATTATTTTGTCATGGACCTAGCTCATCACCCCAAACTTGATTTACTGTGAAGACAATGGAGTCTTCTGAACCGGTTTTGTAGTGGACATGAATTTGTGCTGCAGTGATATTTCAGGGGCATTTTGGAGACAGTCCACTTTGTCGATGTGAGCAGCCATGAATCAGAACCCACATTGCTGAGAACTGCAAAATGGCTCCACTGTCTTCGTGCCTTGAACATTGTTGATGAGAACACTGCTGATGAGAACATTTGGCTTGACCGGACGGTATACGCCACAAATGAAAGATTTCAACCTGCCACCTTCTGGGATCTTCAAATCCAGACTGGATGCCTTTCTGGAGGCTCTGCCTTAGTCAATACAAGTGACTGGCCCCAGCCCTAGGGGAATGGGATGAATTTCTCTGGCCTGTGCTATACAAGAGTGGAGCCCAGATGATGGTTTCCATTACTCTGTGAATCTCCTAGACTCTAGAGAAGCATCTCAGGGTGGGTTCTTCACCTGATTCAGATGCTCCTGGTTCTGATTGCTATTGATATTTAGCAAAGATTACACATCTCTCCCCACCCTACCCTTGCTGCTCTGGCATCAGGAGCCAAGGGAGCCGAGAAAAGAGCTGAAAGTTATAGAGGTCAGCTCTGGAATAGGCTTTTGAGGGAGGTTGTGAGGTTTTTAAGAACAGGTTGGACAGACACCAGCCAGGGATTGCCTAGGTTTACGTGGTCCCACCTTAGAGGAAGGGGCTGGAGTTCATGGCCTCTTGAGTCCCTTCCAGCCATATTTTGCTTTGATTTTATTCCTAGCTCTGGCAGACGTGACCGTACGCAGCCAGCCAGACCTTCCGGTACTTTATCTGTAAGATGGGTGCAAGCTGTTTGCTAGCTCATAAGCCAGGTGTCCCAATGATTGCTGATGTTGGACCATGAGGGCCGTGTGCCAGGACCCTGGCCAAGAGGGCAGAACATGTGACCAAGGTGGGTGACTATTGGGATACTGGCAGTTTGGGTGGCCGTGGAATGGATGTGGCTCTGGGGTGCGGAGCTGTCATTCATGGGGGGGACATGGGAAAGGTGAGGTCATTGCTGCCGCGAAGCAAAGCAGCCTGGCAAGCTGGTGGCAGATGAAGATGGACCAGCAGGGGTATGCTGGACTTCACAGCCCGGGGAGGGGGAGTTGAGTCCCTCTTGGGGTGGGAAAACACCTATTACTGGGATGCTATTTTACAGTTTAGCATTTTCCAAAGCAAGCATCTGATGCTACTTCCTATTATTTCTAGCCTATTACTATTTGGTTATTTTTATTCTTTTCTTCCTGCCAAATTACTGGCGGGTTCCTTTTTAAAGTGTAAAATGGAAAGATCTCGCCTATGTCTTGCTTTCCCTCTGCCTCTCCTCGCAGTAGGCCGAGCCCAGCCAAAGCCTGGGTCACTTGTAAATTTCCTTCCATAGCCAAGCCCTGACGGAGACCTCTGTCTCGTGTGCACAGAAAGGTGTCTTTTTGCAGGTGAACATTGGCCAAATCCATATGCAGTTGGCAAAGGCAACATAGTCCAGGAAATAAAAGGTGCTGTTGCCTGCACTGGAAGCTGAGATGCCATTTTCCTTGTGCAGGGGCCTGGCGCTGGGATTGTCGGTTGCTATGGCAGATCTCCATGGCTGTGCCCTCACGTCCTGTGGGAAGTGGGAGTCTGCTAGATACACAGAGGCAGCTGCCTATTTTCTAGGCCAGAGCTGACACACAGCATGAACTCTGATCCCCAGTGAGGGCGATATGATCATTTGATTGTGTCTTCTGCCATGTCCTTCCAGTCAATCGCAGCTGCCTCTGGCGGGAGAGGGAACAAAATGATTGTTGTCTCCTAGCACTGGGATAAGGGGGGTGATCAGTGAAAGAGAAAGGGGGCAAACAGAAAACTGATAAAGGAAACCCCCCTCACACCCAGCTGTTGATTTTCCTGCGGAACTCACTGCCACAAGAAGATATGAGGGAGAAGAACAGAGCAAGGTTCAAGAAACGGATTGTACAGTTCTATGGGGAACAAGAATATCCATGGTTGGAATAGCTGAGGCTGACACACATTCTGGCAGGAATATGAGCCCTTCTGTGTCAAGCTTTGAGTCCATCTCTGTGAGAAACTAGGAGGAAACTTGTGTGGGGCGCTACTGGGTGGTCCTAAAGCACCTGGTTCTGGTCCATGTCAGAGTTGGTATCCAGGGTTGGTTGGACCTGGGGTCTGATCCAGTCTAGTTAGTCTTATGCTCTTATGAGGATGAGTGATCATTTATCCCACATATTGCAACAGCACTCAATCAGTATTGGGACTCATTGTAGCAGGCGGTGTATACCACAGAACAGAGACAGGCCCCGCCAACCTAGAGCTAGAGGATACAAAATGCTCATCTCCCTCCTACCCTTAACAAACAAGGAGTCCTGTGGCACTTTTAAAGACTAACAAATTTATTTATTGCATGAGCTTTCGTGGGAGAAAATCCCACTTAGTCAGACACTTTGAAGATGGGGGACTTGCAGAATGGGAAGAAATTAAATGCAGGGAAATGTATGACACAGGTTCGGGTCAGGCTGTAACAGCAAATCAGAATAGGTGTTGGGATTCAAACACTGGGGAATAGCATATAGAGGAAGGTGAGGTCAAATCACCTGTTGTAATGAGAATAAATTCCATAGTCCCTGTTTAACCCTGAGGCAATGTAGTTGAATTTACATATAAGAGCCAATTCTGCAGTTTCTCTTTGAAGCTGAGATTTGTTATTCATTTGTTCGAGCACAGCTATTCAAAAGTTGTCAATGGAGTGAGCAGGGAGATTGAAGTGTTCCCCTATTGGTTTTTGAATGTTGTGATTTCTGATGTCAGATTTATGTCCATTTATTCTTTTGTGTAGAGACTGTCCTGTTTGTTCAATATATAAGTCAGGGGACATTTCCGGCACGTGATGTCATAGATCACATTGGTGGATGAGCAGGTGAATGAGTCCTTGGGTAACTGGCTTGATTTGGTCCTGTGATGGTGTCTTTTGTCTAGATATGAGGGCAAAGTTGGCAGCGTGGTCTGTTGCAGGGATATGTTCCTCCTTTAATGTTTCTGTTGTTTTGTCTGTAGTTTCCGGTGAGTATCTGTTTAAGGTTAGGGGGCTGTCTGTAAGCAAGGAGAAGTTTGTCTCTCAAGTCTTGAGAGAATAAGGGATCATCATGTAGTATAGGTTGTAGATCCTTGATGATGTGCTGTAGAGGTCTGACTTGGGCATTGTAGGTGATGCCCAGTGGCGCTCTGTTGTTTTCTTTCTTGGGCTTCTCCTGTAGTAGCTGACTTCTGGGTACCTGTCTGGCTCTGTCCATCTGTTTCTTCACTTCCGCGGGTGGGTATTGTAGTTTTAAGAATGCTTGATAGAGATCCTGAAGGTGTCTGTCTCTGTCCGAAGGATCAGAGCAAATGCAATAATATCTTAGGGCTTGGCTGTAGACAATGGATCGTGTGGCATGTCTTGGATGAAAGCTCGAGGGATGTAGGTAACTGTAGTGATCAGTAGGTTTTCAGTATAGGGTGGTGTTTATGTGTCCATCTCTAATTTGCACTATAGTGTCCAGAAAGTGGATCTCCTGTGTGGAGTGTTCCAGGGTCAATTTGACTGTGGAGTGGAAATTGTTGAAATCTCTGTGGAAATCTTCAAGGGCATCCTTACCGTGGGTCCAGAAGATGAAGACATTATCGATGTAGCATAAGTAAAGTAGAAGTGCTTTTGGATGAGACATGAGGAAGCATTGTCCTAAGTCAGCCATAAAATGTTGGCATATTGTGGGGCCATGCGGGTACCTATAGCAGTGCCGCTGACTTGAAGGTATAAACTATCTTCAAATCTGAAATAGTTGTGGGTGAGTACAAAGCACAGTGGCAGAAACAATCTATATTGAAGTCTAGTCTGTTGTTCCAACTGTCAAGAGGAGTCCATGTCAAATATCTCGGGGCCTTTCTTTCTGCCCCACCACCTGCACAAATAAGATACAATTCTGCGGTGATCTGGAGAACTACTTTCGCCATCTCAGACTCAAGGAATATTATGCCGCCACCAATGAAGAACGCAATGACCTACAGATACCTTCCTCCCAACATTGCAAGAAAAAATATTCATCGTGGACTCCTCCTGACAGCTGTTTCCTGGATTCCATCTTCTATGCAACATTAAGGACTGGAAACCTACCCACAGGAGGGTGGGGAGAATCTGGCTGCAAAACCATCAGTAGCCAAGCCTGTGGATAAGCTGGACAAAGACTAGACAGTGATCTTAGTTTAGAAAGCAACCTTTCCTTTTATTTGATGGTGATTATCAACTTGACTGAATGATTAGTTGATTTTATAATAGCTTGACTTATATTCACTTAAAATCTTACTGTAGTCAATAAGCTTATGTTTGTTTTATCCAAAGCAGTGCAGTGTTGAATGAGAGTGTGTGTGTAAAGGCCTCACTGAGCGCAAGGCTGGTGCGTAACAATTTCTATGTTAAATTGACGGTCAAGTGTAAATGAGTTTGCAGGGTGCAGTGAGGCGCACTGAACCCTGCAAGACGGTAGTTCCTAGGGTTGCATCTGGGGCTGGGGGTGTTTGCTGGGGGGCTATCCCATGAGCGGCTAGTGAGAGCGCTCTTTCACTGGATGAGAGACTGATTACATGCATGTGGCTAGGCGTGAGCTACCTCAGGAGTGGGGGTTCACTCAGCAAGGTCGGATAAATCAGGGCTCTACAGTGGAGAATTGGGGTGGCACAGTGGCAGGAAGGGAATGTCACCTGACATGGCGATTCACCGTGGTGTTAGTGCAGCGTGTGTGGCTAGGAGTCAGGACTCTTGGGTCCTTTCTAGAGTCTGCCACCCATGTGTGGCCTGGAGTTGGTAATTCCAAGTGGACCTCTGCCTGTGCTTCAGTTATCCCCTTTGAGAACTGGGGTCATATACCTTCATAAGGTGACTCGAGATCCTGGCCTGGGGGAAGCTCTGAATGTACAAAGTCCTCTATCCCTACATAGCCTAACATTGTCTGTTACATTCTTTTGAGTATTTTGATAAGGATCTCTAATGCCACCATGGCGTGGAGCAGGGATTTGGAAAGTTAGCAGGACTTAGATAGTCTTAGGGTCAATGAAGTCACAGGTGCCTTTTGGGGGGGGCCTCATAACAAGCTGTTGAAAATCATCCTTTCCTGCCTGTGCATCACTCAGTAGAAATTATTACTAAAATCCACCAGCATCTTCATGTGCTGCCCTGGTGGCTCCCTTCAGTGTCTACATGTGGCTGATGCAAACACTTCCTGCTTCCCCCACCAAGGACCTTTCTGGCTGAGAGGAAAGTGCACCTGGTCAGGAACCCACAGACCCTCAGTTTCAGCCGCACTTGTCTTTACTGCTGTCAGTAGATCTGCACCCTTATACCTGAGCCGGTCTACCTATCCTGCTGAGAGGTTTTGCAGGATTGGAAGAAAAACCTGCCCTCTAACATGGGCTGAACCAAGTCTCAGCCACATTATCAGACAGAAGCTGCCAACTTTGAGCCCTTGGCTATATTGTCTGGAAAATAAAGCTATTCATTCATCTATGACCCACCATTTCAGTGTGTTACACATTCTCCTCTAGGGGCTGCTCTCTAAATAACAGCCCGTGTCTGTCGCCACCTATTTTACATGATTCTTTAATTCAGGTGGTAGAGGCCTGCACTGAAATCCCAGCATTCAAATCTTGTTGATGCTAGAGATGGAGGTTTAAGGGCCACCCAGCATAGACTTTAAAAAAAAACAAAAAAAAACAAAACAAGGAAGTGCTGTAATAATAAATATGTTCAGGTAGCAAAGTCCAGCACTAAAAAGTTAGGAAATGCTGGATTAATAGGGATTGCTTTTGCAACCTGAATTCAGTTGTCTGCATTTTGAGGCAGTCTATAATTACATGATCACAGGTTTCTTTTCCCACTGGACCACTGTATAATTCAATGCACAAACTGACCTTTTTTGTGTAGTTTGTTTTTTATTTCCAAGGAAATGCACCGACAGCTTCAAAGAATACAATTAGGGGAAAATACCTTCTTTTGCCCCTGGGGCATCATTTCAGAAAAATTCTGTGGCAGGCAAAGCTGTGTTAGCATGGAGAACATTACATGTGATTATATTATAGCTTGCAAAGTTGAGCACTGTGGGACCAGAAAGTGGAGCACGTAGACTTATGAAGAATCAAGAACGCATGTCCATGTTTTGCAGCAGGTATTGAAATCTGGCAGAGGGGTGTGGCCCTGATGGCCTTCATCTTCCTGTGAAAAATCCACCTAAATCTAATCAAATTACCAAACTTTAAAAAAATCTTAGTTTGCACATGTCCAGTGGAGACTTGTTAGAGTTGTGCAGCTAAACTCTCAGTAGAGTGCATCCACTGGGCATGCTCCAGGACTGTCACTAGAATTGCTGTTCCTGGGTGGGCAGTGGAGAGTTACAGACCACAGGGGAAGGGGACCACAGGCAGGAGCAGAGGTGGGCAGAAGCCAGGAGTGTGGGGGGAAGATCAGGCATTATAGAGGGGAGAGTGAGAGGAATGGGGAGACAGTAGCAGGAGTTGGCGAAAGGAGATTAGAACAGAAGGAGACAGGGAGGGAGGCAGAGGCAGAAAAGTCTGTAACCACTCCTCTCCAGACCCTGGATTGGAGCACAGGATACTCTAGTCTCCACATGCTTCCGGTGTCATCAAATAGCTGTTAAAGCCACTGTGTCTCCATCCCTCTTTACTGGCAGGAGCAAATATTGTGCTGCACAGAGCACAATAATCAGGACACTTGCAGAGGAGCCCGTATAGAGGCAGGGACACGGCACCCTGTAAATCAGTGAGACTGGCCCTCACAGCTGTACCTGCAATCTCTGGAAGCAGTGTTTTGGACATGTAGAGTTTTCTGCATGATGCTAAGTATGAGGGAAGATCAAGCCCTAGGTGTCTCAAAGTGAGCATCCAAAATGAGTGGGCATTTGGCAGTGATCTTTCCGTGCCTCAGTTCCCCTGGGTGCATGATGGGACTCCTGTCTTCCATACAGGGGGCTGGGAAGATAATTCGTTAATATTTGAGCCCCTCTCAGACATAACGCTGAGAGTGCCACAGGAACAGCCGGGAGGAGAGGGACAGTTTTGTGTTTGGCCAGCCCAGTCAATAACGCAGGGGCACCCACTGAATCAGGAGGCTAAAAAGGCCTTATTGAACCAGGCACTGAGCAAGGCAGGGTCCTGTGGAAACCATAGCACATGATCATGCCTGTCACAGACTGGGCCCTCCCGAGTGTCCCCAGGTGGGGAAAGTCAGAAGGTCATGAGCAAGAAGGGCAGCTCCATGACCTTACAGAGTCAATAAACAGCCCCCAGGGTCTGGGTAATACAGCCTAGCAACCACAGAGTCAGTACACAGGCTCCTGGGTTAGGGCAGCACACAGTGCTCAGACAGGAGGACTCAGGCCCTCTCACTCCACTGAGCCCCAGCCCAGGGCCCTATCCGTGCCAGGATTATGGTACCCAGCCAGCAGGGATCCATATCAAAACACACCAGCTCTCAGCTGTACCACCCCTGGCTCCACCACTCAAGCCCCCTGAGCTACTTCCAACCCAAACAGGGAGATGTTCTCCAGCATGGTCTCAGTCCATGCCTCCTCATCTCAAAGGCAGGCCACTAGCTGCTTCTCTGGAGGATCCTGGAGTCCGCCAGCTGTAGTCAGCACCTGCAGGTCAGTCTCAGGGCAACCATCACAGTGTGGCTGCTCCAGGTGGCTTCCTTCAGGGTTCCTCTCTCCTACCATCTGGGGGTGATACCACTCCTGGGCAAACACTTCTCACATAGGTCCTCCCTCCTCACCAGTCAGCCTCAACTGAGCTGAGCTGCTCCCTTTTGTACTGGGGCAGCAGTCTGAGCATGCCCAGCAGAGCGTAAGGGGTGGGGCTTCCACCACCCACAGAGTCTGCTGGGCTTCTTTAGCACAGGATGAGCTCACTCCATCACGGTGCCTTTGAAGATGATAGACTAATTCATATGTGTGAGGGGGCAGAGTTAAAGCTGGATGGGCACTTCCTAAATTTCAAAAGGTTCCACTTTGCAACCTCATAGACTCAAGATCAGAAGGGACCAATATGGTCATCTGGTCTGATCTCCCGCACAATGCAGGCCACGGAACCTCACCCGCCCACTCCTGTAACAAACCTCTAAGCTACGACTGAGTTATTACAGTCCTCAAATCATGGTTTAAACACATTAAAGTACAGAGAATCCACCAGCAATTGAGTTATGCCCCATGCTACAGAGGAAGGCATAACCTTTGCCAATCTTCCCTGGGGGAAAATTTCTTCCCGACTCCAAATCTGGCAATCAATTAAACCCTGAGCATGTGGATCAGACTCACCAGCCAGATACCCAAGAAAAAATTATCTGTAATAGATCAGAACCCACCTCATCTACCCTCCCTCCTTAGGCCACTGGCATATCCCCACCAGTAGTCAAAGATCAGTCAATTGCCAAACTAGGCTGTCCCATCATACCATCACTTCCATAAATTTATCAAGCTCATTTTGAAGTCAGCTAGGTGTTTTGCCTCCACAGCTCCCCTTGGAAGGCTATTCCAGAACTTCACTCCACCGAGGGTTAGAAACCTGCATCTAAGTTCAAGTCTAAACTTCCTGATGGCCAGTTTATACCCATTTGGTCTTGTGTCCATATTGGCACTAAACTTAAATAATTTCTCTCCCTCTCTGGTATTTATATTGAATCTTCTTTTAATGTAGGGGTATTTTTTAGGGAAATTATTCCCGTTGTTCCTGTCATAGACTCCTGCAGCAGTGTTGTTCTGGCAGTACATGGTGTGTGGTGCTGTTTCTCTAAGGGAGAGCTGTGGGGCAGAATTTCACTTCCTGTAGATCTGAGAGCTACAGAGTGGGTGTCTCTGTGGGAGGGGAAGATCACCAGAAAATGTAAGTCTTGGCTTGCTGCAGGGTCTCTGCTAGGGCTGTGTGATGGCGAGAGAGGAGGGAGGGCAGTGAAGATGCCAATACAGATGCATGGATATTAGCTGTGGTTTGAGCTGTAGGAATTGCAGCTGGCAATGCTCAAAGCAGCCTGCGCTGAACACGCTACAAAAGGGCCCCGCTCTCCGCCTTCACACCTGAGTCTCCAGGACACAGCGTCCAGCAGTATTTGAAAACTGATGGTCAGGCCACTGAGCTTTCTTCTTGGGCATGGTCCCATATCCACCAGAGATTCCCCTTGCCTTGCATTTTCCACAAGGCCAGGCACCAGAGGCAGCCAGGGTGGTCCTAGGGACTAGCCTTGGCACCCTTCCTCTCCACGGAGGGCACAACAGTAATGCCCTAGAGCTTAGATCTGCAGCTGCTCAGGACAACATGGCCAACAGAGGTGCTCTGAGGCTGGGAGATGGAGCTGCTGGCAGGGTGGGAGGTACACAGTCCAGGGCTGTTTAAAGGCCAACTTTGTGCATCTCCTAAGTACTCCACAAGCCGCTTGCATACATGGTTTGGCAGGAAATTGCTGTGCCTTATGGGAACGCTGGTGTGACATTCCCCTACCTCTGTCTGGTCTGGTGTACTGCTGTGCCTCCCCAATCACCCACGCCTGGACCCTGACTTAACCTGCTCTGCCAGGTGGCCACCCACTCCTGGGTCAGTCCACACCAGCCTCCTGTATGTAATCAGTCCCAGGCAGTAGATGTCTGTTCTGCAACCACTCAGGGGATGGGCCCCCGGCAAGCACCCCCAGCCCCCAGGTGCCACACCAGGAACTTCTGTCTTGAAGGGACTGGGGCCCTTCCCAAATTACTGTAGTCTCCTAAATTCTGGCTCGCCAATTTTTCAAAGAAACTGGAATGCACCGAGATTTTGCTTATTCACTCTCTTTAGAATCCACACAGCTTTAGATAAAACAAACACTCATTTATTGATTAGAACATGATTTTAAGTGAGTATATAGCAAATCAATGCACAATCATTTAATAAAGCAGTCAGGAATTAATCACTAGCAAATTAACATATAAGATGCATTCTAACCTAAAATCCACTGTCCAGACTTATTCACAATGTTTGGCTGATGATAGTTTTATAGCCAGTCTCTGCCTTTCCCTAGGCAGGGCACAGATCTTGCTTGTAGGCAGAGATGTTACAAGATGGAGTTTCTCTGGCCAAAAGCCTCTAACAGTACCAAGTCACTCCTTTTCCAAACCCCTATAGCCCAGCTTTCCTGGGCTGAGGTCATTCACTTTGTTCAGAGAGGGCAGGTGATCTTCCTCTCTCCAGCCAAGGAACTATAGACATTTAGCTAGGTCATTGTCATTCTCTGGACGTGTGCTGGGAGACAGCTATAATTGTCTGCCTCCCCATTGAGCCATGTGAAATACATGGAAGCATGTTTCACATCTGTACACATACATGATGCTGCAGGAAACTTGACACCATAACAATAATGCAGAGCATGTTATGAGCATTCATAAAGGAACCTTGCATGGCACATTTTGCAGTAAATCCTACAATTACATTGCAAAAGTGAACAGAAAAATTACACAGATCATACCCCTGGGGGGCATCCCATGACAGCTGGGTAGGGTGAGCGAACCAAATTTGTGGTCCTTGTTCTGAAGGGTTTCCAAGATATGCCCTCCACCTGAAATGGGAATACCCCCTGGTGTTCACAGAGCCACTGAGACCTCTCCGAGCCATTGTTTCAGACTGTTTCCATCTCCCCAGGGCGTCCTCTGTCAGCTGAGAGCATCACACTGCCAGGATAAGGCCCCGTCCCACCACTCAGAGCTGGTCATGCTGCAAAGGGACATGTACACCCTTCCCTCCGCACCCTGTTAACCTACCACCCAAGCCCTCGTGCAGCCTCAGGGGGGCCATGGAACTAATGATGATGGGCGGGGGCTGAAACAATGTATCCAATGGTGGAACTGAGAGCCATTGAACCCACCCAACTGTGATTCCTGCCAATGATGGAAACCACTTCCAGCCACACGCCCTATGCCCCTAGTTCTGGTACCTCTGAGTGATGAATTTCACACGCTGTTACTGCAGTGGGGCATCCTTGCCATTTAAAGGCCCCTGAGTCTGCAGAGAGCCTGAGCTCATTGCTGGGTGGTGGGGGTGTGTTAGGGTGAGGGATGGAGCTGCGCAGAAGGAGTCACCTCCATGGGAAATGGACACTCAGTGTCTTGGCCAGGACCCTGGCTGACCCTTCCAGTAGAGTGGCTTGGGGCTGAGGGTGAACAGGGCTTGTGCACTGGGACTGGCCAGAGGTTGCAGAGAGCCCTCTGGAGGCTGCGCTGTGCTCAAGGCCAAGAGCTGGGGAAGGACTGAGCCTGACCCACGGAGAGAGACGTTGAGGGAGCCGCGATGTGTCCAGCAGAGCCAAGGGTCTTGGGGAACTTGCTTCTGCCTACATAACCTCATCCCAAGCTTGGCATTGCCCTGACCACAGAGCCTCTCAGCCAATCCAGTCCAGCAACTAACAAATGCTGCCACGCCAGCAGAAGTTCCCTGGCCCTAGGATGGGGCAATGCCTCTGCCCGGTCGTTGGGGGTTGGCTGGACCAGCTGCCAAGAGCATACAGTGGCAGAGCCAAAGACAGGAGAACTCACCTTGGAGGTGCGGGAGCCCTGGAGAGCACCCATTTATAGTGTGAAGCGGTGGGGCTGTGTCGGGGTTGTTCCAAGGGAGACTAATCATGGGTTGGGCATGGCCCACAGCTGGTGCCGGAGGGGGGCAATGAACCAACCCAGTTCAGAGGGATCTCGGCAATGAGGGGACCCCAGGCTGTAGAATGCCAAGGCTGGGTGACAGCCGGTGGCTGGAGACAGAGGCTAGAGAGAGTCAGGGTAGATGTAAGGGCAGGTTTGAACAGCGAAGGGGTCAGCCTGGGGCCAACTTGCCCTGGTGAGGGCAGATGCTTCGTCACTGGATTCTCTCCCCATCTGGTTCAGTCGAGGTGGGAGGCAGGACCCTGGGCAGGGCCTGTGCCCGGTGGGAGACAGGAGCGCAGACATACGGATACAATGGACCTGCCTGGCCTTGGGATCTGTGAAGCTCTGCTTGTGCTAAAGCAGTTGCCATGGCAGAGGTGAGGCCCCAATGAGCCCCCCACATTCTCCAGGGGGTTGGAAGAGGGGCTTATGGGGACAGAAGGAATCTGCAAGGGGCATCAGGGCCAGCTGTAGAAGGTGCACTGAGGAAAGTGAGGGGAGCTTGTTTGTGGCCTAGGGGCAGCACTGACTGATGCCCCCCCCCAGGCCGTGGGGTCCCAGCGCCCCTGCTCAAAACAGGCAAGGAAGGGTCACATGGCAGGCTCACCCCTTTCCAGTCCCTGGCCAGTGAGCAGGCTCCCATTGCCACAGGGAGGTTCCTGGCTCTAAGGGGCCATCCCTCAGGGAGTACAGGCTGGGGAGGGGAGAGGACCCCGACCCTGGTGCTCTGGGGGTAGCTGGCACCGGCCCCATTAGTAGCTGCCCCATTCTCGGTGGCCGGGTGACCAGCACTGCATCCTGTGGTGAAACGGCCCCGGGGTTATCGGGACAGTGCAGGTGCAGGGTCCCAGAGCGGCCGTTACTGTGTGAAATCCCCCTTGGGAAACCTGCCCAGCGCCATGGGGAGATGCTTATCTGCCCAGACGGTTGAGCCAGCGCGGCCTCGGAGGGGGCTGGGACTGGGGAGAGAGGGGGAAGGCCGGACAGTAGCGCTTCTCAATCCCGACCCGCAGCCTCAGCTAGCCCAGCCCTGGGCTACCCCCGCTCCACAGCTCTGCTGATGCCCCTCTGACAGGCAGTGCCCCATGGCACTGGGCCCAGCAGATTTCCCAGCAGGGTCCGTAGCTCCACTGGAGGCAATGGCCAGATCCCAGCTGGTGTAAAGCACTTGTGGCTCCATGGACTCCCAGCTCCCAGTGAGGGTGGGTCCCACTGAGTTGCCGTGATGTGTGTGACTTCCTTCCCCACCCCTCCTGGCCTGGGTACCCCTTGCAGGGGGCAGAGGCTGTTATTCTGCTGAGGCCAAGTCCCTAGTGGCTCTGGGTGGGGTCACAGGGCACCCCTACTGACTGCTGCCCCCGCCCATAACTGTGGGTAGAGGGTGTCACAAACGGCTGCGGGAAGAGGGTGTGGGGGGGACATGGGAGCTGATAGCAGCTCTTTCCCATCCCCAGCTTCCTGCTCCAGCCCCATATAAGGGGCCAGGACAGCTGGGGCAGGATGCTGGGGATGACAGGTGCGGGTAGGGGCTCTAAGTTGGGGAGTCGGTCTAGGGTTAGTGGGGGAAGTGGAGGGTGAGGATCAGGCTGGGCTCGCTAGGAGACGGTTCTACGTGAGGGGGAGCAGGGGCTGTTTGTATGCGTGGAGAGAGAAATCTGTCTGTCTCATGTTGTCCCCCCAGGTCTGCCCAGGATGAAGCTGTCCCTGGTGCTGGTGCTCGCCCTGCTGGGGGCCGTCTCTGCTCACCTGCTCTGTAAGTCCTGGAGACCCCTGGGGGAAGCCTGACCCACAGGCTTGGGCTCCATAGCTATGGTCAGACCTCAGCACGGACAGTGCAGGGCTCTGTTCTCCCCAGACCAGTGCACTCACTGACCCCCAACCCTGCTGCACCCTGGAAACTCTCCCGACCCCCATTGCTCCCACCCTTGCTCTGTCCTGGCACCTGGACACCCCCTCTGCCCCCCAGACCCTAACCATGCTTTCCAGACCCAGACCTAGGGGCAGTGTACATGTCCCCAAGTCCCTGCTGTTGTATCGCCTGGTCCCTGCAGCCATGGTGGCGTCTCCCTTCCCCCCTCAGTGGTTCAGGGTCTGGGGTGCACTGTGGGGCTGGAAGGACCCATCAGTCTCTCTCTCCCCCCACAGCTGAGCGTGCCCTGGAGCAGGAGATATCAGGAGAGCTGGGAAGCTCTGTTCTGGAGGAAGGACCCGGGGACATGGAGCCACTGGGTCCCAGGGAGGGCAAGATATTTCGTTTTAAGACATTGTCCCAGCCCCAGACCTTCAAAGGGGCTGATGTGAGTAGAGGGGGCCGAGGGGTGGGGAAGGGTGATATGCGGGGGCAGAGGATGGTGTATGGGGCTGGTGGAAGGTGCGTGGGGCTGGCAGATGCAGCTTCAGGGTAGCACATAGTACACGGAGGCAAGGGTTGGGAGGTGGGGCTGGTGCACATTGTGTGGGGCTGGTAGATAGTGGACGAGGCATGTGGGGGAAACGGGTGATATGTAGGGCTGGTAGATGGGGTGTGGTGGATTGAGCATGGGGGTTGGCACATAGGGCGTGATAGATAAAGCATGGGGCAGTGGACATGGTTTGGAGCTGGCTCATGATGCATGGGGTGAGTGGGTAGGACAGACAGGGCAGGGGACTGGGCCAAGAGGCTGGCTCCTGGTGCGTGAGAGTGCTGGATAGGATGTGGGGCTGACATAGTGTGTGGGGCTGGTGGATAGTGCCTGCAGACTGGGGGATGATGCAGGGATGGCAGACAGGGGGCAGTGGCTGGTGCATGGGGCAGAGGCCATGGGCTGGTCTGTGGCTGCCCCCTGGCTGCTCTCTGACTCTCTGTCTCCTCACAGAGAGAGTGTAAACAGCGCTTCCATGGCCACCTGGCCTCTGTCCACAGTCATTCGCTCAATGAGAAACTGCGCAGATTAGCGCACTCCTGCACCAAGCAGGCCCAGGTGTGGATTGGGGGCATCACCCACTCCTCGGTAAGGACAGTGTCTGGCCCTGCTTCCCCAGGCCCCCACCCCGCTCCCCACAGTTGGCGGACGGCACATTCCCCACTGCGGCTTGGTGTCCCCAGCTGGGACTCCCCCAGGCCCACCACGCCTGCCCCTGTGAGGAGGCCCTGGGGGGCTCTGGCAGTTCAGGATTTTGTCCCAGCCTTCCCTGTGGCCAGGAGCTGGGTGTCATTGGATCTGCTGAGCTCAGCTGCCAATGAGGTACATGGGGTGGTGTCAGGGCATAGACTGGTGCGGGTGTGTGCTGGGTGTGTCTGCCTCCTGGGCCATAGCCCCGGACCCTGCTGGCTCAGCGACGGTCCTGTGTCCTGGGGGAAGGTCCTTGGGTGCCATGTGGATGGGGCAGCACTGATCCTACCCCAGCCCCTTCCCTTGCAGGGTGGGCGCACGGTCTCTCACTGGATGGACAAAACCCCCTGGAACTACTGCCACTGGGCTGGTGGGAACCCCAACCGCTTTGGGACCTCATGTGTTGCCCTGTGCACTGCAGGTGAGTGGCCACCAGAGCTAGGTGAGGCCATGTGGACTGAGGTGGTGGGGGAGGAACCAGCGCTAGGTGGGGGGCAGGGGGAGCTGGGGCTAGGTGGGGCCTGGGGAGCTGGCACAGGGGGGGCTGGGGCAGTGGGGTGTGGGGCGGAGGGATCCAGGGTTTGCTGGGGGCTGGGGTGCCAGCCAGGAGGGCACTAACCCCTCTCTCTCTGCCAGGCGGTCATTGGAGAAGTGTCAACTGTGAGACTCGCCTGCCCTTCATCTGCCAGTATTGATGGGGCTGCTCTCCCCCTCCCCCCCCGGGGCCCTCTGCCCCCACCGCTTTGCTGGCCTGGGACTCCCTACTGTGCCCTGCCACAGGTGTCCTGGACTCAGATTTCTCTATGCAGCAAGTCTTGGTCCTGCCTTTAGCCTCTGTCATTGCCTCTGACTCTCTGCAATAAAATGCTTCATTCCTCTTCCCGGGAGTTGCTCCTTCCTGCTCTGGGGCCAGGGTCCTGCATGCTTCATGGGGCTGGGCCAGGGGAAGCAGGTTGGAGGCGGGGGTGGCCAGGCTGGGGAGAGAGGAGTGGATCACTAAGAGCTAGGGATGGAGGGTAGAAGGGAATATGTATGACGGTGTATAGCAGGGTTGGGTTTATGGGGATTTTTGGGTGCTGTGGCTGGAGCACTGTTTGGAGGTTGGAGGCTTTAGGGAATGTGGGGGCTGTGGATGATGGGGGTGTACAGTGTCTGGGGGGATGGGGAGTGTAGGGTGTGTGAGGCTTAGAGGTGGAGTTATGGGAGAGTGTAGGCAGTGCAGGATTTGTGTATGATGGTGGGGTGTGTGGATGGGGAGTGTAAGGTATATGAGGTGTATAGGGGCAGTG
>ML686177.1:1126991-1172253 GCA_007922175.1 Pelusios castaneus
CCCAGCGGCTGGGAGCGGAGGTCTCCAACCCCACATCGCTCTGCCGCCAGAGGCACAGGCTGTCTGCAGACTCAGGCAGCCCGGGGAGCGGCGTGCAGGGAAGGAAGGGGCCGGCCCTGGCTCTGCGGCGGCGCGGTCCCGGCTCCCACCCGCCGGCGGGCGCTGGGGCTGCAGGCCGGCCGATCCACAGCCCGGCCCCGGCTCCCCGCCATGGCCAAGCAGTACGACGTGCTCTTCCGGCTGCTGCTGCTGGGGGACTCCGGCGTGGGCAAGACCTGCCTGCTCTGCCGCTTCACCGACAACCAGTTCCACCCCTCGCACATCTCCACCATCGGTACGGCGGGGCGGGCCGGGGGAGGGGGCGCGCTGGTGCGGGAGGGGGGCTGAGCGTGGGGGTGGGGAGCTGTTGGGGGACTGGGGGCGATCTGGGGGCAGGGGGCGCGCTGGTGCAGGAGGGGGGCTGAGCGTGCGGTGCGGTGCTGTTGGGGGGCTGGGGGGATCTGGGCGCAGGGGATGCGGTGGGTGATGTGGTTTCCATCCTATGCGGGGCTTGGTTGGGTTCAGTGGCTCTCCGCACCCCCACTGCGCGCACTGCTCCAGCCCCCCGGCTTTGGGGCGCAGCTGCTCACAGCGCCGGGGGGTCGGTGCCAGAGGCCGAGCGGCTCTTTGTTCCGAAGCGCGGTGCGGGTTGGGGCCGGACTGGGCGCCGCTAGAGGTGTGCGGAGGGAATCGATGGGGCCGGGCTGGATGGGCGGGGGGGATCGATGCGGCAGGCCTGGGAGCTGCCTTTCGGGAAGAGGTGGGGAATAGATGGTTGCCGTGGGGGAGAGAAGGGGGAAATCCATGGGGCAGCGCTGGGAGTTGCAAGTCAGGTGAGGAATCTGTGGGGTTAGGCTGGGAACCCGCAGTGGGGGGAAACCGATGAGGCTGGGCTGCCAGCTGCGGTGGAGGAGAAGAATCCATGGGGCTAGGCTGGGAACAGGGGAAGGGGGAAACCGATGGGGCTGGGTTGGGAACCCTGGCCCTTTCCTTAGAATCTCTCCCCAGCTTTTGGGTCACTCCTTGCCTGTCTGTCGCCCTTTGCCCCTAGAGAGAAGCCACTGAGCCCCTGCGTGGCATGGGGGGAGCCTCAGTGAGGAGTTTTCTGTGGGTTCTCTCCCACAAAGGGGCCCCTCACGTCTGCTGTAAAGTGTCAGTGCTCTGGGTCTCTCCTTGACACTTGGAGGGGGGCAAAAATCTTTCAGGCCCCCAGGCTAATGTGTGGGGCGTGGAATCCTGTGTCCCCTGATCTGGTGACTGATAATGGGGACTGGGGCTGCGAGATCTGGTGCTGGATGTGCTCCTATAGCTAGTCTCTCTGGATCACTCCTGAACTTGCCCTCCCACGACGCGTGTTAGGCTCTGAGTATGAGTAAAACCGGTCCCGGCCATGCCATGCTCTGGCGCGTTATGCTAGGGCCGTCAGTCTTGTTGCTGGGACCTGATCCGAAATTAGGGGTGCCAGATAATTACCCACACTTCCCTGCAGTTCCGGTGTTTCTTCCCTTCCCGCACCGGGTTGCCGTTGCTGCTGTGCTCCGCCTGAGGATGGCTGTGTGTCCATGACCGTTGTGTGTATTGACTGGGCGCTATTTAAAGGCCCTTGTTCTATAAATCCACCATGCAGGTTGCCATCTTTTGCCAGAGAGCTTGCTCCCAAGGCCAGCCATGGTGGGGTTTGTTTTGGTCTTTAGGTCCTGGTTCTGCGCTGGGGGATCCAGCATCCTCCTCCGCTAGGTGTGAGGGCAACAGACTTGGCAGTGACTGGATGCGCTGCTCCATTCAATCAGCTTAGAAGGTACTCTTCAGCAGTCTTTGGGGCACCTTCAGGAGAGATCAGGAAAATGCTCAGGGTCTCGGAGAGGCTCCTGTACAAGGAGATGGGGACAGCTTGAAATGTGAGAGAGGTACAAAGGAGAACAGTTGAGCTAGATTCGAAACTGGGTGACCCGTTAGCCATTCTGGGTCCAAGACAATGCTTAATGCAATGGTAAGACAGCGCAGCGGATGGAGGTTCAGTTGCCCTGTGGAACTTGTTGCTGTGGAGGCCAGGAGCACAGCAGGACCCTAAAAGGTTGGCCGTTAGTGTGCCTAGCGAAAACATCCATGGCTGCTTTAGAGGGGATTATTTTGTATAAGGAATAGCAACCCTCAGGCTTTAGGGCAGTGAATTGCTGGAAAGGGACCAGGCCAAAGGTGCGAGAGCATGCTGGCCTCTTGGAGCAAACCCCGAAGAGTGCTGAGCCATTATCGGTGGGATGCGGGGTGCAGTTAGGAGACCCCCACTGGAGTGCAGCTCTCCCTGCCCTCCTGCAGTGAAGGAATGGATGTTTTATGGGCTGGGCCAGGAACGGGGAGCAGGTGCTGGGCAGTGGCTTAAAAAAATTCCTCAGTTCCCAGGGTCTTCTCCCTGAGCCTGCCTTCTGCTGTGTCCTTTTGTGAGCCTCAGAAGGGGTAATGAGGAAAGGGGAGTGTGCTGTAAGCCTGGGGCAGCCCCTTTGGACCAGCCAGGATAGCTTAGGTGCACACTGCAGGCTTCTGACTTAATATATTGGCTTTCTGCAAAACTCTGCCAGCTCTGAGTGGATGCACAGTTTGTCCCAGCATGCAGGGGCCTCTTTGCTTTGTTTTCTTCAGAATCCACTCCCCATGGGTCTGAGCTGATCTCTCTTTGTTAGCTTCTGGCTCAGGTAGTGCTTCCAGCGCTGCGCCTCTGGGCAGTGTGGTCTAGTGGATAGACCTCTGGATTCGGACTGAGGAGACCTAGGTTCTGTGTCTGGCTTGCCACTGGCCTGCTGGATGACCATGGGCAAGTCCCATCCCCACTCAATTTCCTCATCTGTACAATGGGGATAATAATACTGCCCTGCTAACAAGAACTAGGTGGCATCAGAGGCGTAGCCAGACCTGATTTTTTGGCAGGACCTGTGGTTGACAGGAGTGGGCACAATTCTTGTGTCACAAACGAAACAGAGGCTGATTAAAACAAGGATGAATTACTTAAAATCTGATTGGGTGGGCCTGCTTTCAAAGTGGGTGGGCCATGGCCTACTCAGGCCCACCACTAGCTATCCCCCTGGGTAGCATTATTTGCTAGCTGCTATTCTCCTTGGATAGTGTCACTTGCAGAGTTGCATTGAGTCCCGTCATCCAGAGTATTGGTAGGCGAAACCCCAGCATGATCTCCTTCACCCAGGGTTATGAGCCTTCCCTGACAGAAGGTGCAGAGCAAGTAACTTTCCCTTCTTAGTGGCTGGCCTCCCCAGTACATTGAGGCCATGTCTACACTGACCGTCAGATCGATTTTTCTGGGTCAACTTAGTGATCATTTAAGACCTGCTAAGTTGATCCAGAGATCGACTTACTACAACCACCCTTTGAAGGCGACGTCAACACTGATGGTGGCAAATTCGCTGCCATCAGATCAATCTTTCTGGATTGATTTAGCGGTCAGTTAAGATCCGCTAAGTCAATTTGGAGATCGACTTACTTAAACCACTCCCTCAAGTGGCATTTCCCGTCAGCACAGTGCAGTGAAAACGCTGTGCTGATGTGGAGTTAGGAAATTGGGGGTAGTTATGCAAGTGACTCTGGTAGTTTGTTTAACTCCCGTCAACTGCTGGTGAATTTCGCTGCCAGCGTAAACCTGGCCTGAATGTGCGCTAGTAGAGAAATAGGCTGTATTTGTGATCACTGGACCAGTCTGTAACTAGACATGGTTAGACACCCAGCTCTACAAAATTCAGCTCCCTCCATCCACAGTCCTTGATTCCTCTGCAGTGAGTACTCTGCTTGGAAAGCTTCCATTGAAGCAAAGGGAAATTGAGGTGCCATACTCAAGACAGTACACCGGCCGTGTACAGGAGGTCAGATGCCTTTGGCAAATCAAGCTGACTCTCTGTGCACGTTCAGAGCAGGGCAGCTGGAAATTTTGAGGGTTCCAGCAAGTGATGGACTAAACGCTTAGAAAGCTGCATTTGGTGTGTGCCAATTACTTTCTTCCCTTCTGCAGTTTCTCCTTCCTTCGGGGGGAATGGCCAGCTCTCCTGCAGTATGATCTAATAGCTAGCTTTCAGAGTGTAAGGCGAGAAGGGAATTAATCATCTAGACTGACCTCCTGTATAGCCACAAATGATTAAATTTCACCCTGTGTTAAGACCAGACATTCGTTACACTGAGTCATTTCAGTCCTCGGGAGGGTGACCTGTTGTAAGCCCCAGGCGGGAACAAGGGGCCAACAATGCCCGAGGCCACTGCAATGGCAGGGAATGGGTAAGGTGAGAGACGCCCAGCTGATTCCAGCAGACACCCTGTGCTGTAGAGGAAGGAGACCCCCCACCCCAAAGGGGAATGTTCCTTCCTGACCCCAGATCTAGTGATCGGTATAATCCAGAGCATGTGAGCAAGAACCAGCCAGATATGAAAGCGGGATCTGGATCAGCCCAGTGTGCCGTCTCCAGCTGTGGTCAATCCTTGATGCTTCAGAAGAAAATGAAGGGGGGGACCTCCAGTATACCTGGCCAATTAGGCATTGGGGAGGAGCAGGATGTGAGAGAGGAAGAATTCCTTCCTGACCTCTGCAGATGACTGGCTAAAGCCCTGAAGCATGAGGTTAAATTATTGTCATTGTCTTTTCGGTGCTACAAGTTTTAGGAGCATGTTGAGGGCAATGCAGACAATCCTGTTTCTCCCCTCCCACCAGGGTACCCAAAACAAGAGGATGGATGGTGCATGTCTGCAGCCATTCAGCCTCCCCCACCCCCAGCACACTCACACACACAGTTCTCCCACCCGCTGGATTAAAGCATAGGGCAGCTACAACCCAGGGACAGAACTCCTGACTATCTATTTCCAACTCTGTTGGCTGACCTGGGGGAAAAACCTTCCCAGCTCTGTGCTTCACTTTCCCTTCCCACCTGGTGTCTCTCTTGTCTGTTTAGACTGTGAGCTCTTTGGGGCAGGGACTATTTCTGTGAACTGTGCAGTGTCCATTTTTCTGTGGGAACCCATTCTGGGTTTAGATGCTCCAGGTGCTAGTGCGGTACACCTAATAATTAACAGAACCACTCTTCTGTCCTCCCACGCTTCTGGCTGTTGATAAAATATGGCTTGTTTTTCACGCACCTTTAATTTCTTGCTCCATAGTCAACGGTTAATGTTTGCTGGCACCAATATGCTATCATTCTGTTGGGCCACAGATGCCCTAATCTAGATCCATCACCAGGCAGG
Organism: Pelusios castaneus; assembly: GCA_007922175.1. Taxonomy (NCBI): domain Eukaryota; kingdom Metazoa; phylum Chordata; order Testudines; family Pelomedusidae; genus Pelusios; species Pelusios castaneus. The sequence goes on from ML686177.1 coordinate 1,132,260, forward strand.
GTGTCACATTTCTGTTTCCTGGAGCAAAGAGAAGGGGTGGGGGATTGAGCACATATAGCCCAAGAGGAAGCTTTGAAAGCTTCATAAACTATTTTAGGAGCTTTGTAAATCAAATGACTATTATAGCCTCACTGACTATCAGCTCTACCCGTAGTTAAGATTGCCTGACGTTTTCCATTATAAGACCCTTTTTTTCAATTGCTTATTTGCCAGCCTTTAACTGCTGGTGCTGAAACATCCCTTCCCCACCTAAGGCTGAATCTCTTTGGAAAGTTTCAGTAAAAATCATTCAGCCATTTCTGAGACTGAGACTTGGAAAAAAATATTGTTTTGCCCATGTTTATAAAAAATCTGTTTCAATGAGAAGCTCTAGTGCCTCCAGTCCTTACATTGGAGCGGTGGCTTGTTAGGGGACTTGCCCTGATGATGCCATCCTTGTGAAAATTTGTCTATTTTTGGCCAAGTTATAAGCCCTTGAAAAATCTCATTTTGCATGTGCTCAATAGAGACGTGAGTCTGGCAGCTCCAAAGATTCCATCTGTCCCAAGCTGCCCCTTTCAGGGGCTGACCAAGGCTCTCTTTGGAGTTGCACGAGATGCCCTTAATTCTGACATCATCTAACCCAGTGGCTCTCAAACTTTCCAGATGCCTGGCCCCCATTCATGAGTCTGATTTTTCTTGTGTGACCCCAAGTTTCACCTCACTTAAAAATTACTTGCTTGCAAAATCAGACATCAAAATACAAAAGGATCACAGCATGCTGTTAGTGTGACATGGCACACTTTTTCATTTTTATCATATTATCATGAAATAAAGCAACTGGAATATAAATATTGTACTTACATTTCAGGGTATAGCATATAGAACTGTATAAAGAAGTCATTGGATGAAATTTTAGTTTGCACTGCTTTTGCAAATGCTTTTCATGTAGCCTGTTGTAAAACTAGGCAAATATCTAGATGAGTTGATGTACCCCCTGGTGACCCTGGTTGAGAACCACTGATCTGATTGCATGCTTGCATGCTGGTGCAAGCTTAATGTCACTTTTAGTGCATATTGACCATTTATATTGCAGTGTGGCCATTGCTGGGTCATGCTGCATTGTGCTGGGCGCTGTACAAATATATAAAAAAATGAGTCCCTGCCCCAAAGACCTTACAGTCTCAATAGACGAGAGAAAGGGTGCCACTGATCACGAGCAGCTCCGTGGCAGAACTGGGAGCCCAGTGTTTAGTTTCTTGGCCCACGCTGCTTCTCTGCTACCTGTGAGTTTGACGTGCCTGATTCATTCTGAAGACAGAGGAAAAGCGTGCGCATCGGGGTCGTTAGGGCCAACCTTTAAAGCATTCCCACCCCCGCCTCCCATTTTTGAGTGACAGGTCACTGAAGTGGCTCTGTTTGATGATGACACCCAGCTGATGTTTCCTTTGCTCCCTTAGTCCAAACACAGCTTATCATGGGTCTCCAAGTAGGTTTAACTAGCTAGTTTTGAAAAGACTATATTCTAATAAAGTCAGGTTAATATGGATCCTGGACCCTTTGCTTGTTCTCATTGATAGAATTGTTTGCAGCAATACCTTGGACGAGCAACCACCACTTACAAGCAACATCCCCCCCAGCTTTCTCAGATGCAAATTGTCTCCACGCCCCAGAGCAGCAACAGGCACTCCGAAGCCCCGATATGGCTTCAGCTAATGGGTGTCTACTGTATCTTGAATTTATCCTTGATTTCAGTGAGAGCTATTGGCTGATTTCACCTTAGATGGGCCGCGAGGGAGCCGGTCCATGTTATGGAAGACCCAAATCTGATCACGTCAGTCCCGTTGCCACTCAGATAGAATGTAGCATTGCTTGTCTAATCTCCATCCACTAGACAGCCCCTGGCCCCAGAGACAGGGATAGATCCCAGGATTCTTGATCACCAGCATACTTCTGCAAATAGTGTGTGTGTGAGAGAGAAAGATCCTCATGGCGCAGAGTGGCACACCTTTTTAAAGGGGCTGCCTCGTAGAGTTTCCTAACCAAAACGCACAGCGCAGCCCATGCCTGGGTTATGATGGTGCGAGTATCCTGTGGCAGAGGCTGAACCTCTGACCTCTCCAGCCGCTTTGTGAGAGACCTGCTGTAGGCGAACTGCTGTTGCATGCAAAGCGTGGTGCCTGCCTGGCTGAGGGGTTTTGGTCCTTCCCGCTGAGTTAAGGGGTGATTCCTCTGGGCCATCATTCCCTGCCTGCTGGGCAGTGGTGGAGAGGGCTCTTGCTTGCATGTGGTGTCCTGTGTGTGCAGGTGGAGGGGAGCTTTAAGGCTGCCAGCGTCTGAGACGGGAGTAGATCTGTGGTGGCCTCCCCCCAAGAAGGGATGGCTATGTGGACAGCGATGAATATCTCCTTCCCCTGGAAGGCATAGGGGTGGGATGAGGTGACCAGCAGGGCTTGACTCAGCCTCTCAGGGAGATGGGTATGGCTGTCCACTGGTACAGCCGTCATGCACCCTGTGAGTGACTGGAGGGTTCCTTACTTGCTGCCAGGATTAGAAATACATAAAACCCAGCTTTGGAAGGATCCCAGGCCTCTGTGTGCTGGGGGGAGGCCAGTTCTGCCGCAGCAGTGAGCATGAATCATAGGGGCTTACTTGAAGCCCAAGCTGGAAGAACACTCAGCTGCTGAAGTCTCTAGCTCTCCTGCACGGCACAGCTGGGCGTAGCTGACCGGCCACCGCCCCAGACAGCAGGAGGAAGTGCCGCCCTGGTCTCTGAGAGGGGGCGCTGGCAATGGGTGCAGGAGGGGATGCGCCACAGCTGGGCTGCAGCGAACAGGATGTCTCTTGCACGAATCTCTATCCCTGTGCATCCGCGTGGGACAGATGTGTGGGGCGTCAAAGCAGCTGGCCCAGGGTATCCCTGCATTGGCCTGTCCTGTTCTAGCTTCACTGGGTAAATTCCAAACGAAGCTCGCCGGACGTGAGCTGATGTTGAGTCTCAACTGGACTCCATCAGCTTTAAGTTAGATGACTACAATCTGTGTGCCAGTAAAACCTTGGCTTGGATTTCTGCCTTCGCTGAGCTCAAAGAAATCAGAGGTTTTGTTAAAAAAAAAAAAAAAAAAATCTCTTTAAGTTGCTGAATGTTGGGTCCAGTTCACTCATTGCTGCATTTATCTCTGTGCTCTGGATCAACAAGGAGTTCTAAGATCTCTGGGTGGGCATCTCTGGCCTGCTCTGCGGCTGATCAGAGTGGCCTCGCTCTCCGGAAATCAGCCAGACAATTCTGCAGGCCCGCTGGGCTTTTACCAGCCAGGGGAGGCACCCTGTGTACCGTGCTGGGTGACTGTGCCTGGCACAGCTTCCCTGATCTACAGATACATAATGTAGGGTGGCTATTGCAGGTCCGTTGCCTGCACGTCTTTGGGTGGTAACAGATGAGACGATCGTGACAAAGCTGTCGTTATCAGAAACGGTGCAGGTCTATTTATGGTTTCCCGAGGCACTCTTGGGATGTTGAGCTGTGGTTTGTGGGAGAGGCAATTGCAAATGGGGTTACTTTTAAGGCACCTGTGTAGTTAAACAGTCACAGAGGGGCCCAAAGACACTGAATTGCCAACAGAATGAGTGGCCTTTTGTTCAGTTTGTGTCCCCAACCGTGGGGCATCGAGGATTGGGTTAGAAGAGCGTGCTGTTGCTTTAAGACTCGTGGCGTTCCCTTGTCCTGTTTGCAGGGTATGGGGATCTGTAGAGATGCCTCCAATCTGTGTGGATGAAGGTAGCTTAGTCCAGGGCCAGGTGAATGGGCCACTCTGCCTAGGGGCAGCCTGCATCGTGGGCAGCTGATCTGGGATTCCCGTGCGTCATCATGTGGGATTCTAAGTCGTCAGGTCACATTACATTCCGGCAAGAGATTATTTAAAAATCTAATTTGTGTGTGTGTGCTGGGACCATAACACAGCTGGCCACTGACGTGGGCCCAGTCTTCTAGGGCAGTGATGTCTGGGAGATTGCCCAGGGCTTCCCACGAAAACAGCTGCTTATCTCACTTTGGGAAACTGTTCCCCTTCTGGCTGAAGCGTGGGCTCTGCTGCAGACTGGGTTTCACTGGAAAGTTTCAGCACAAAGGCTGTAGCTGTACCTGAGAAGAAATAGGTAGTGTGGCTGCAGGGCCGGCCCAAGGGTTTTCGGCGCCCTAGATGAACTATGACTTTGGCGCCCCCCTCCACGTTAGTAGAGATAACACATAAATATATATTTTTTAAAATAGACAAAAAAATTGACTTCCATTTAATTTGGTGCCCCTTAAAGTCTGACGCCCTAGGCGACTGCCTAGTTCACCTATGATTGGGCTGGCCCTCCGTGGTTGGCATCCAGATGATTTCCCAGCTGTTTCTGGTTTTAGCACTGCCTAGGTTTGGAGCCAGAACTTGAAATCTTAGAGGGTCCTGGGGTTAGAGGGGCGCTCTTCACCCTCTCCATGACAGATGGGGCCATGGTACTGAGCCACGGGATGCTACCAGGTGGACACACACAGGAGAACTTGTGCTTGCTTTTAACACAACCTATATCAGTTGCCTGGCACTTGCTCCCAAGCCTCTGTGAGCTGCCTGGCTGGCCAGCCTGCCTGTCTCCTGCCCCAAACACTCTAGAGAAGCTATATTGGACGCTGACCCAGGCTGCTGTGCATTTAAGCCCCTTTCCCCTTCCGCTGCACATTTCACAGCCCTTATTAGTAGCCCCACATCCCAACTCCCAGAGGTAGGCAATTAGCATCTTACCATCTTTCAGGGGATGCAAGGTTACTTCTGGCAGAAACTGCAAAATCTGGAGCGGAGCTTGTTAGAAGCCCAACGCTGCATCCAATCCCAAAGGTTCTCTCTGCTTTGTACGTGGTAGGTCAGATTTGGAGTGGAGTGAGAAAGCTTTTGTGGGAAACCTGAGTGGATCTGGGGGAGGAGGTGGGGATTCCTGATAGACATCACTGTGAGCACACAATAGATTTTTCTGAACAGGCTGTCTGGCTCTGAGCTGGGCTTGTCCCCGTTCACTGTAGACACACTGCTTTCAGCAACACGTTATTGGTGGGTTATTGGTTGGACCTCATTGCGCTAGGTGCTGTACAATGCCAGAGCAAAAAGACAGACCTACACCTCACTGAATCGCCTAGACATCACATGGGCCTCATCAATGAGACAGGCTGGGAAGCTTCGTGCTGGCTGAGTTGAGCGGGCAATGCTCATCTCTGTCACTATGTGACTGACGTCTGTTTACAGGGAGCCGCAAACGCCAGGTTTCCTGGCTGGTGACCCCAAGAATTGTCCACGGGACAGGAGGGCCCTGTGAAGCGGCACCCTAAGCCCGTCTGTGCCAGCATCTCCAGAATGGCAGCAGTTTCCTGGCAGGGTGGTTGATGCTGGTGCTGTTGCCTAGTGTGGAGAGAAGCCAGGCTGGGGCTCACCCAGATGGCTGCCCCTCAGCAGGCAGTGCACTGGAGCTGGAGTCCCACCGTGTCTCCCAATCGTGGAGGGGTGGTTTGTGGACTCCTGGCTGAAATCCAATTGGTCCTGGGGGGCTGCGGGCATGTGGTGCTGGAGTCCTGGCGATGTGGGGTGCACAGATGCTGGGGGGGGGATTCTGGGATTGTGTGGCAATGGGGAGGCAACTGGACAAAGAGTGAGCTGAAAACCAGAGGTCACTAGTCCTGTATCTCCCTGCTGGAGCTGAACAGGCCTTGCCCCAGCATCCCAGATTGTCCATGGGCAGAGTGTGGTGAGCCAGAAGGGAGGCACTCAGGAGGATGCGGGTGGGGCTGCGTTCAGCAGCCATGGCTCCCACTGACTCCAGTTATGCCAAGGCATCATTCCAGCCCTGGGGGGTTGGAGGGGGTGAATGGATGGGGCAGGAGGTGTTTTAATATCCTGTGCAGAGCTCCCCAGCTCAGCTCCTCTGTGGTCTAGCGTGCCCTGGGTGGTCTCTGTGGGTCTAGCATGCTCTCCGGTTTACCACGCCTTGGGTGTCATGAGAAGCACAGACCATTGAAAACCTCTGTTCCCTGTTCATCCCTTTGTGCCGAGAGGGCGTGGCCAGGGGTTAACGTAAGGTGGAACGCACCAGTTCCGGGGCCCCCAAATTTGAGGTGCCAGAGTTCTGGAGCCCCTAAAAATAGAAAAATCTGGCGGAACACATGTTCTGCCCTGCCCTGGCTGCTTGCGGGTCCTACGTCCCACCGTAGTTAATCACAATACGTATTGCGTTATGCAGTGTTTGCTAGTTTGTGACAATAATTGCTATAGACATAAACACCATATAAAATTATAAATATTTTTATGGAGTGATAACCGATGCATGTGGCACTGAGAAGTGGTTGCAAATGCCTACCTGGGCTGGGGCCCGCACATGCATGAAGGGGGCCCAGACAATACGGGAAGGGGGCCCGGAGATTAGGAGGGTTCCGGGGCCTGTCAAATTATACTTTAACCTCTGGGTGTGGAGCTCATGGCCTTGGACCCCTCCCCTACCACACACACTCCATGCCGCGGCTCCTGCAATGGGCTCGGGAGCAGTGCTGCCCCCCGTAATGCCTCTCTTCTTGGTCCCCCAGGGGTCGACTTCAAGATGAAGACCATAGAAGTGGATGGTATCAAAGTGCGAATACAGATCTGGTGAGTGCCACGGTTGGGGGACAGGAGGGGTGTTGTGACCTGGGGCCGGGATCCTGCCTGAGCTCACCGGCTGAGGCCCAGCTGAGCCTGGACTTCGTTTAAAGACCTCTCAGACCAGGCGGCCGCTGCAGGGAGTGGTGGCAGTCAGTAGGAGGCACTCTTCTCTCCCAGTGCCTCTGTGCTTGGTAAAGATCCCATGGCAAGCATTGGTCTGCGTTTCCTGGCCTAGTACCATCGTGGTGTGTCTCCGCCTGATTTCTCCTGCTCAGTCTCCCTTGTGCCTGTTTGCTTCTCGCCCTAGACTGTCCTGGAGTGGGGCTGTGCTCAGTCCTTCAGCTGCCATGTCCCTCTGCAGAGGCGGCTGCCTGTCAGTGGTGATGGATGTAGTGTATGTGTAGCACGTGAGGGCTCTGGAACCGGAGGGGCCTCGGTAGACAGAAATCTCTGTTTTGGGGCAGTGGGCGAGCGGGTGCCGCAGGCGGATCACGGCAAGTGGGGCTAGGAAAATACCATCACCGCAGGCCGGCTGCTTCTCGCTTGCCATTGGAATGCACGCCCCACCACCCACTGCTGGCCAGGGCTGGAGACGGGCTACAGAACTGGATGGCTTCATGTGGCTGCCTTCAGGGGCCAGGCTCAGAGCTGCCGCCCCACTGCACCAGCTAGCTGGAGGAGAGAGGTGATTGGGTCCCACAGCAATCTGTGCTGCCTTTGTAGGGTGCTGGGGTCACAGGCCTCTGTCCTACTCCTGCCGATGGGCCCTGCTACCACCTCCCGGCTCTGGGAGAGGCACCCTGGCAGAGGAGGGCGACAGGCACAGCTCTCCCGTGCCCAGCGTGGCACTACCCGCCTGGCAGCCGGGTGATGGAGCAGCTAACAGCACCAGCACACAGAGCTCGGATAGGGACTCCCTCTCAGATGGAAGGTGGAGTGTGTGTGTGTGTGTGTGTGTGTGTGTGTGTGTGTGTGTGTAAGGTGGCAGGGGGGTTGTCGTCTTGCTGTACGTGTGCCCGTCTGGGACCCTTGCTGCGTTCTTGGGGCTGAGTCCATGCCCAGGGCTTTGGCTGGGCACGCGTCAGTCAGACAGCTAGCCCCTCATGCTGCTACGGCCACCTGCTATCTTCAGCAGGCTTGTGGGATCAGAGCCTATGTGAGTCTGTCTCCTTGAGCTGGAATTCGCATCTCCGGTGGCAGCGTCCAGGGCCCTTAGCGGGTGGGGCTTGATTCCAGTTCCCAGCCCCTGCTGGTGCCCCACGTGTCACTTGCCTCGTGGCTTTTTGCCACTGTGGCTCTGCACTGCACTCCCCCCCCCACCCGGTGATGCTGTTCGTTCAGTGCCTCTTGCTCCCGCTTGTGGGGCAGGAGGAGGTGCTGTATGTCCGATGCAGCGATGGCACCCAGGGAATGCCCACAACTGACACAACCTCTGCCCTGCTGCAGGGACACGGCAGGCCAGGAGCGGTATCAGACAATAACGAAGCAGTACTATCGACGAGCCCAGGTAAAGCTGCTGCCCTGGGGACAAGACCTAGCATGCTGGGTGTGACAGCCATATTGGGAGGCCGGTGGGCTGGGTGGCACGCGTCTCTGTAGGCCCCGTAGCTGGGGCTGGATCGGACTCCATCTCCGGTGGGCCTGGCACAAAGTGGAACCTGTAAGACCTGCTGCTCAGTGGGTTGCGTGGCCCCTGTAGATTCAAGGTGTCCCTCTGGCACTGTTCCAGGCCACTGTTTGGGGCACCCTGGCACTCACCACCCAAAAAACCAGGGGCAAGAGCTGCTTTGGCAAAGACTGAGAGGGAGGCTGGGTAGTCGCATGGGCAAACAATCAGAGGGAGGGTGGCCTCTTCTCTGCCTCAGGGCACTGTGGGTCAGACCATCCTCGACTCCCCAACCCCATCTCCTGTGCACGGGGTCTCTTTGTAGGGGATCTTCTTGGTCTATGACATCAGCAGCGAGCGCTCCTACCAGCACATCATGAAATGGGCCAGCGACGTGGACGAGGTGGGTGACTGCGTAGGGCGCTCGTCTGCTCTGGCTGCCTCGGTGGCTTCTGAGCAGTAAGGGACCCCATCCTGCTTCACCTACCCTAAAAACTGCGTCTGCCAGTCGGCTAATCATGGGTTAATGATTCTTCCCTTACCCCCAGTATGCACCAGATGGGGTCCAGAAGATCCTTATTGGCAACAAAGCGGACGAGGAGCAGAAGAGACAAGTGGGCAGGGAACAAGGGCTGCAGGTAAGTGCCCCGGTCTGGCCTTGCACCGTGGAGCATGTCCTGCTTCCCTCAACAGGTGCCCAGGCCCTTGCTCCTTGTGGGGCCACATCCTGCGCCACTGTCTTTCTCCTCCCCTGGCTGCCTCCAGCCGCCCATGTGCTCCTGCCTCAAGGAGTAAGAGAGCATGTTTGTAGGGATAAGTGGAATAGTCTTCACTGCGTTGAGGCGGGCGAGCTCCGTGCTCCGCCCTGGGCGCTCACTGTGACTGTCTAAGGGACTCTCTTGCCTTTCAGCTGGCAAAGGAGTACGGCATGGACTTCTATGAAACAAGTGCCTGCACCAACTTCAACATTAAGGAGGTGAGAGACAAGGGGTGCCCTGAGTTGGGGGATGGGCACATGGGCGGGGTCCGCTCCTTGCCATCTGAGGGGCCAACCTTGAGAAAGAGCTCAGAGCCAGTGGCTTCCCCAGCTCTCTCCAGACTGGATTTGGAGCTGATCCTTCAACAGCCCCGCCAGCTGTTCTGCTTTGGCCCTGGTCAGAAACCTGCTGTTCGCCCAGAGTTGTTGTCTTGTCCCATGATAATTATCTCAGGACATGAATTTGGCAACGTGTACAAGCTCCTTTTTAAGGCCTTGATCCAAGGGGTCCTTTCCTTGCAATAAGAACCTCAGAACAGCCAGCATGGGTCAGAGCAGTGGTCCAGCTAGCCCACTATCCTGTCTTACCACAGTGGTCAGTGCCAAGTGCTTCAGAGGGAATGAACAGAGCAAGGCAATTATTGAGTGGCCCATTCCAGTTGTTCACTTCCAATCTCTGGCAGTCAGAAGGTTAGGGACACCCAGAGAATGGGTTTGCATCCCTGACCATCTTAGTTAATAGCCATTGATGGACCTGCCCTCCATGAATTTATCTAATTATTTTTTTAAGTCAATTTTACTTTGGGCCTTCATCCCCCAGCAATGAGTTCCACAGGTTGACTGTGTGCTGTGTAAAGACATACTTCCTTTTGTCTGTTTTAAACCTATTGCCTATTCATTTCACTGGGGTTCTTATGTTATGTAAAGAGGTGAATAATACTGCCTTATTCACTTTCTCCACACCATTTGTGATTTTATAGACTTCTCTCATTCCCCCTTTCTTGTTTCTTTTCTACGATGAACAATCCCAGTCGTCTTAATCTCTCCTCACATGGAAGCTGTTCTGTAACCCCGATCATTTTGTTGTCCTCTGTACATTTTCCATTTCTAATATATCTTTTCTGAGATGGGCAACCAGAACTGCACGCAGTATTCGAAGTGTGGGCCTACCACGGGTTTATATAGTGGCATTATGATATATACTGTTTTATCATCTATCCCTTTCCTCATGGATCCTAACATAGTTAGCTTTTTGACTGCCACTTCTCATTGAGCAGATGTTTTCAGAGAACTAGTCATGATGATTACAAGGTCTATCTCATGTGATAACAGCTAATTTATTTTATATGTATAGTTGGGATTATGTTTTCCAGTGTACATTACTATTGACGTTGGATTTCATCTGCCATTTTCTTGCTCAGTCACCCAGTTTTGTGAGAACCCTTTGTAACTCTTTGCAATCTGATTTGTATGTAGCTATCTTGAGTAATTTTGTATCATCTGCAAACTTTGCAACCTCTCTGTTCACCCCCTTTACTAGATCATTTATGAACGTTGAACAGCCCAGGTCCTGATACGGCTCCTTGAGGTACTCCACTATTTACCTCTCTCTATTCTGAAAATGGCCATTTATTCCTATTCTTTGTTTCCTATTTTTTAACCAGTTACTGATCCAGGAGAGGAAGTTTTATCCCTTTTATCCCATGACCGCTTACTTAGCCTTTGGTGGAGGACCTTGTCAAAGACTTTTTGAAAGTCCAAGTACACAATACGCACTAGATCACCCTTATCCACACACTTGTTTACACCATCAAAGAATTCTAGTGGATTGGTGAGGCATGATTCTTCTTTACAAAAGCCGTGTTGACTCTTCCCTAACAAATCATGTTCATGAGTATGTCTGATGATTCTGTTCTTTTATTTGCCTGATACTGAAGCTAGCCTGGCAATTACCGATTGTTACATTAGTTATTATCCAGTCACCTGGTACAGAGGCTGATTTACATGACAGGGTACATACCACACTTAGTGGTTCTGCAATTCCATATCTGAGTTTCTTCAGAACTCTTGGGTGGATGCCATCTGGCCCTGATGACTCATTACTCCTTAATTTATTAGTTTGTTCCAAAACTTCCACTTACAACATCTCAATCTGGGACACTTCCTCAGATTTGTCATCTAAAAAGAACAGTTCAGGTGAGGAAATCTCCCCCTCATCTTCTACAGTGAAGATGGATGCCAAGAATTCGGTTAGCTGCTTCTCCACAACAGCCTTGTCTTCTTTGAGTGCTCCTTCAGCACCTTCTTTGGCCAAGGGCCCCACTGACTGTTTGGCAGGCTTCCTTCTTCTGAGGTACTTCTTTGCTGTTAGTTTTCATATCTTTCGCTAATTACTCTTCAAATTCTTTTTTGGCTTGTTTTTATTACACTGTTACACATACCTCACCAGAGATGATGCTACTTTCAGGAGCGTGGGCAGGTGTGAAAGCCAGATTCCACTACTTTTGCAGAATTGATCTGTCTCTCTATTGATTTTCAGTCCTGCCGCACGCCCTGTCTGCAATCTCCTGGGAGTGGATGTCATTTTTCCAGATGCTTTGCTATCCCTCAGAGAATCTGTCATCTTTCAACTGCTAATTTCAGCTAAAGTTGCTCTTGATGGGGCATCAATGTCCTCAGCTGTCATTTCCACCTGCGTTTCCGATCTTTCTGCTCCGTCCAGGTGATCAGCCACCTTGCTACTGTGTAGGCCAATGGGTGATGGAATCCGTTGACGAGGCAGCATTTTGCCATTCCCCTCCACTGCCTTATGAATCCCACCATGGATAGCATTGAGTGAGTCGGCCTTCCCTGGCCAGCACCCGAATGGGCAGTGGGGGAGGAAAAAACGGCCAGGAAAGGTGGAATGAAAGGAGAACACGAGGCAGAACGTGAGGAATTCCCCATTGTTTGCCGAGGGCGTGCCAAGTAATGGGGAGGGATGTAGGATGGGGGCATCAGCCTCTGAACCCACCCCCCACCTCTCTGCCTTGTTGGCTGGCCCCTTACAACAGCTGTGAGCTGGACATTAGCAGGGGCTGCTGCCTGCCGAGCCCAGAAGCTTAATGCCATGCTTTCTTCCGCAGTCCTTCACCCGGCTGACAGAACTGGTCTTGCAGGCTCACAGGAAGGAGCTGGACGGGCTCCGCTCGTCCACGGCGGACGAACTGAACTTGGCCGAGCTGGAGGAGGAGGAGTGCAAACCCGAGGGAGCGGAGAACTCTCCCAAAGCCTGCTGGTGCTGAAGGACCTTTCTGCTCCGTGGGCCCACCTGCCCCACTGCCGGCAGGTGCATCCCCAGCTGTGGCTGGCTCCAGCCTCCGCCTGCTCCCTGCGCTGCTGGACTCTCCTCGGACTCCCCCGTCTGTCTCCTTTGCTGTCCCCTGGGTCTGCCGTGCTGTGTACGTTCCTCCCGACATGCTCTGTGTGCCCATCCTGGTGGATTCGTGCCCCCTCTCCTCAAGCCGGAGCAGGATAAGACTCACTGCCTTCCTAGGAGGTCCACAGGCACCGGCCGGACTTCAGTTGTGCCTGCGCTATCCAGTGCAGCCGTGATTGCTTCCATGTGCTCGCAGGGACTCGCTTCACTGCCTGGGGTGAGGCCGCCGGACTCCCAGCACCAGGCCTGGCCTCAGAGTAACCACAGCAGAGATGCTTTGGGAACAGCCCCGCCTGCCATTCCACTGGCCGACGTGCCCTTCTCCAAGCTGGGCATCCGTGGCGGCAGCTTTCCAGAGGGGCTTTCTGGACACATGGCTCCATCTCAAACTCTCTGCCTCCTTCTTCCAGCATTCCCTCTGCCGCCTGCCCTGCAGGTGCCCAGCAGGGTGCAGCGTTGCAGCAGGCGCCTGTTCATGCAGTGGGTGGTGGGTTCTGGGACTGCCTGGGGAGTAATAACCCCTGTGAAACTCCCACCACCTGCTTGGCTGCCCGGAGTCTGGGGCCCAAAGAGAAATCCAGGAGCTTTCCAAGGTTGATTCCCTTCCAGCTCATGCTGACAGGGCCAGTTCCCCAGGTGCAGGGGTCCTGTGGCTGGCTGCTGGGCTCACCAGCTGGGTCGTACCCCCCACCCCGAGGCTGGTGAGTGTGGCAGGCAGCAGAGGCATGGCACGTGTTCCCAGCCGCTCAGCACCAGTGAAGGCTTTGTGATCATCCTGGACTTGGCGTCCCTGTCTAGAGAACCCCCGAGAGCTCTGGCAGCTAGTGGGAGACGTTCCTTGGCTCCTCTTGGGCTGCGTGTGTCTGGGCTGGGAGGCAGCAGAGGCGTGACTCTGTGAGAGTGGGGTCAACCGGTCCACTCATGCCTAGCCAGGAAGCGAATGATCTCTGGAGCTGTGTTTGGCTGGGTCCCCCACTGCCCGGGGTAAACGTGAATCCCTTGGGTGGCTTCCTCTGCTCCAGACTGGCCAAGGATGTCACATCACAAGCTGCTCAGGCCATGTGTCCAGGAGAGCTCTGCCACTTCTTTATTACTACACCACCGGCCGTAGCAGAGTTTGACAGCCCATTCTGGGTCCATCCATCCTGTTCTGGGCTCCTGCTTGGCTGGCCTGAGGCCTGGCGCACTTGGCGTGGTCCAAGATCTTAGGGCTGATCCGCCATCTTCCCTACGACTGCGCCCCTGCCCAGCCTGGCATGCAAGTGTTAGAACATCTCTAGGCCAGGTCTCTGCACCGCACCGCTGTGAGTCCTAGCTTGCGTCCAGGAGCCTCCGCAGAGTGAAATGGGGGCTGTCCTTCCATGCTTTTGTAAGGCCCGTCCCTGCCAAAGCTGCTCCTTTCCAGCAGTGCCCGGTTGGCAGACGGCCCTTCCTCGCATTGCACTGTGCCCCTCTTGCAGTTGATTTCTTAGGCAGCACTTTGGAGCTGACAGACGCCACTTAACCAGCTGGGAAATGGGTTTGTTTCTTCCCCAGGAACGTGTTACGTCATGTTGCTTATTTACCACCCCTTCTGGTGTTTCCCATGGATGTTGGGAGACTCGGGAGGGGAAGGAGTCGAGGGGGGTGTCTCATTTTGCAAGTATTAACCATTTCTGTGCCAGAGCTGGCAGTTCCCCACTCTGCCCCAGTTGGTGTGAGAGGTACGTGCAGGATGGAGTGTCTGCTAGGGGGGAGCTGCTGTACTAAACAGGGGCATTGGCAATTGCCCTTCCCCACTGAACCTGCTCATCTGTGGGGCAGGGCAGGCCTGGCTGCTTGGTCTGGAGAACGCTGCCTGTAAGGGTCCATCCTATTGTCCCACCACAAGGTGGCGCTCACCTTCAAATGCAGCAGGGACATGGAGCAGCTATCCTGTAATGCTCTTCTGAGACACCCAGGAGCTCTTGTACGGAACAAGGCAGAAGCAGGGACGTGGGATGTGTTGTAAAGATAAGAATACGGTGGGCAAAGGATCTCTCGGCACCCATGGCAGTGGCTGGGGGCAGAGCGTGTTGGGGCAGGGACAAACGGTGCCCATCAGATTCTTCCTTTTTGTGCTATCCTGTCCTCAAGGCTGTAGGAATCCTCCTGGGTATTGCTGTGTTCAGCCCCAAAGACATTGCCGCTGCGCTCTGAGCCAAGCTAGAAACTGCTGCCGCTGGAGGTCAAATAGACTCCGACTTGCTCTCCCCTTGCTGGGTGGCTTCTGTGGGGCTCCTCCTGTCAGCGAAGGGGGCAGCCCTGACTGCCCCACATAGGGAAGCCTTGGCTCTGTGAAGTAGAGGGCTGCTCTTCGGCACTGCACAGGTAGTTCTGTGGCCAGCCCTGGAGCGAGAGGCAATGATCTAACCTCCCCGCAGCCGCTGTGTTGCTTAACTGCGTGCAGAGCACCATGAGTCACCTTGATGCCATGTGGTTGTCAGATTCCATTGTGAGCGGCTGGTTTCCTAGAGAAATGCTCCCAGCTCCTTGATCTCATTCTTCCATGGCTAGCGGACAAGGCTTCCTCCATTGCACTAGGGAGGTGAAGAGCTAGATCGCTTGAAGTTTTTCTTAATCTCAGCTCTCTGCCTTGAGCCTCTACCTGGAAACAACAGGCCCCTCTGAGCCGGGCATCCTGCCTGCCCCGTGTCTTGTTAGTCATGGGTCTTTGCCACTTGCCTCTTCATCTGCAGCAGCAGCTGCCTGCACGTCCTGTCCTGAGATCCCGTTAGAAAACATAAAGCCGCCCATTTGAGTCCTCGGCTGTGCGTGTCCATTGTGCCCGCGGTGCCATCTTCCCACCTGGGTGGGCTCATATGACCTGCTCCCGGAGTCCATTATTTTAGACACACGTTTACAAAATAAAGGTGATTTCAAACCAGTGAGGGGGCTGCCTCGTTCCTACTGCTGCTCCGTGGGATTTTGCCACCCGGTGACAGGACCCTGGGAGGAGGGGACAGGTCTGCAGTGAAGTTTTGTGCCTGGCCTGGCTGGGTGCATGGATTGTCGGATGCTGCTGCCACCCTGGAGAAGGCAGCGTCTGACCAGAGCGACCTGCTCTCTGGGGCTAGTTGGACAATGCAGGCCTCGATAAGGTAGGTAGATCCATGTCTTTCCTGGCTCTGTGGGCCATCTACCCGCTGGGGAACCCTGGAGCACAGGAGCTGGCCCTCAGACGGGGACAGAGTTCCAGTGGCTTTGCAACAGCCGAGCCACTTCTCACTGGCCAGATCTGCCCAGTGGGGTGGCGCAGAGGGTCAGTAACATCCTGCGGGACATTCTGCAAACGCAGGCTGAGGGCCTTTGCCCATCCCCCGCTCTCCCTAGCCTGGGCAAAGCTGGGACTGAGCCTGGGTTTGGATGCTGTACAGTGACCCCAGCCCTGCCCCTCTGTCTGGCCTTGGGCAGCTCTTCCTGGGCACCACCAGCAGCCAGGAAAAGATAAAGCCTGACGTCAAACCCTCGTCAGCAGAAGCTCTGGTTCCAGCCTGCTCCCCGTGGGCCCCAGTGGGCGAGCAACCAGATACCACTGTCCGTAATTCCACCTGCATCTGCCTGGGGCATAGGGTGGGAGGCGTTGGAGGGGCGGAGCACCCAGGCGTTTCTTTCCTCGGGAGGGGGCATCCTTTCAGATGGCACTGCTTTGCAGTTGGCAGGGAAGTGTCTTTATTTTAATTCCACTCCCCAGCTCTAAAGAGAGGCCTGGGTC
Organism: Pelusios castaneus; assembly: GCA_007922175.1. Classification (NCBI taxonomy): domain Eukaryota; kingdom Metazoa; phylum Chordata; order Testudines; family Pelomedusidae; genus Pelusios; species Pelusios castaneus. The sequence continues at coordinate 1,148,412 of ML686177.1, forward strand.
AGACACAGGCAGTGCAGAATAGGTAGCTTCCCCTGAGAAGGGGACGGGGTGAAACGTAAAGCACTCCCATGTCAGAGAGACATGGGAGTAAATGGTCAGCGACTGGCATATTAAGAGCAGGGCCAGGAGGCTGGTCGATGGGAGAGGCCCCGCCCACCGGGGAGGGCATCAGCCTGGCACCTGAGACCCAGCCAGAGCCACCCATTGTCACTTGTGCTGAAATTCGGAGCCAGGATGGGACTTTGGCTCCAACATGGCACATAGCCAGCTTTGAGTCACAGCTGGGGCCCGGGGCCTTTACGCGAGTCTCCCGCAGGGTGTGAGAGTGCCCTGTTGAGCCAGGTGTGGGCACTCTGCAAGTCCTACAGAACAGATGGGGGATCCCTAGCACGGATGGCCATGGAGCTCCTGGCACTGGCTGTGCCCAGACGTCTATTGCAGGAAGTGATTTCAGCTCCTCGTTCAGCTGCCTGGCAGGGCACAGCGGGAGAGCCCGGGGCCTCAGTCGGGCAGCTGGAACCTCGGCTTACCTACCTGTTCTTGCCCAACTGCCTGCGAGACGCTGCTCCCCCCGTAGCCCTGTCCCACTCTCTTCTGGCTCTTAGGCAAAAAAAAAAAAAAAAAATCCTTTTGCTGGTCTATCTGGCCTGGCAGCCAGAAGGGAGCCCATTCCAGGCAGGACGGGAGGCAAGTCTGGCATGAGAGCAGTGGGGCAGGTGCAGAACAGGGCTGGTGGAAGGAGCTGGGCCAGGCTTAGTCTGTCCCTGCCCACACGTCTCACAAGCTGCTCTCGGTCTCCACAGTCTCTCAGGGGGTTTGGTTAAAGTCAGCCTCTAGCTGAGATGGTTGCGAAAGAAACCTCCCTCCAGGCACAGGCCTCAGCTCTGCCGCTTGGAGAGGTGTAAGTTGTCCCATTAGGCCCCCAAGAGGAGCAAACTTCCCCCGCCCAGCGCTGTGATGACTTCACAGATCTCTGCCATTCACTGTTTGGCTGCTCATGGTCTGAATGAGCTCTTCCCTGCCAGCCAGCAGCTGCTGGGGGGACGTCACCTGTGCCTAGGCAGTTAGCGGACAGCCACATCGCCAAAGCAATCCACGTTGTGCGGTGTTCAGTTGCGCAGAGGTAACGAATCCTGGTTACCCTGATTGTTTGAGTGAAGGGCAGCAGAACTAGACAGTGCCTGGCCGGAGTGTGGGGATCTTCACACCACAGGGGGGAAACTGAGGCACAGGCACTGATGTTTTCCCAGATTACAGGGTGGGTCTTGTGCTCAGTTTTATTTTGTAGCACAAAGAGGAACCCCCTAGCTATGGCATTGTGTTGAGACTGACAGCAGCTGGCAGCAGACGTATTACATGCCCAAAAGGCTCACTGTGAGCGACATCTCACTGGGTGCCACAAGTGGGTGGCAGGGTAGAGAGAGCACCCCCCCACTTCCAAGCCCCCACCCCTATCGAGCTGAGCCCAGCTGGGTGTGGGCCTGTGTCAGCCCCACAGGGAGAGCCTAGAGAAAACCTGCTCATGTTCGGACCGTCTGCCTTGCTTAATGGGAGCTGGCTCCTTGTGTGGGTGATGCTGGGACAGGATCCACTCAAGCCCTGGGTCTAACAAAGATTGGAGGAATGGACCCTTGATAAGGGGCTGAGGAGAGAGAGGCAGGGTGGAGAGCGGGCAATGGGTGCTGTGCCCAGCTCCTATGCAGTCCAGTCCATTCTCTCTGCCTACTGCAATGATGCTATGCCCCTCACTGTGGCATCTAGGTGCAGTTGGAGGGAGGTGCACACAGCCAAGTGCCCAGTAATGGCACCGCTCAAGTGTCCTGGCTCCCCCCGACTTTGTTGCGCTGCTGGGTGAGGTCAGAAGAAGCTGGGAGCTGGGTGGGGAGGGGCTGTTATAAATTTGGGTCCCACCATGGCACACCCTGTCCCCCTTTACCATCAATACCTCCCTATGTTGACAGGTGCACATACATGCACACCTGGTGCTGGGATCCCGGCCTATGGGGCCAACAGATGGACACCCAGAGAGAGAGACAGGCCCTGCCCCTACAAGCTCACAGCTTCTGTAGAACATGGGTGGGCACTGGAGGGACAAGAGGGAGAACTGAGGCACAGAGGTGGCAGAAGCCAGGGCTCTAGGTTTCGGGGCCGTCCCCACCAATGTTCCTTCCCAGCTCTTTCTTACTGGTGCTGCCTGTGGCTGATTGATCCACCATGGGAAGGGGCTTGTTCGAGCTTCTCTGAGAGCTAATGCTTCGGAAACCCCTCGAGGGCAGGTGCTGTGTCCCCTCCATGCCTCTAGGCATGGTTCTCCTTGCTATGGGAACTCAGCCAGCCTGAATGCCAGCTCCCAAATCTGCTATGGGCAGAGAGCCTAGTTGGCTTGGATGGATGCACCTATACAGGAGTGGAGTTTGTAGAGAGGGCCAGGGACAGACAAACACACACACACACAAGCCCCCAGCTCTGTTGCTGGCCTGCTGGGCACATCCCCTCCCTGTGCCTCAGTTTCCTCATGGGGATAATGATACAGCCCTGCTTTGAGATCTACAGCTGAAAAGCATCAGGCATGCTTATTTTGTTTGCTCACTGCTGCATACCAAGAACACATGGTCTGTTTTCTCTGGTAGACTCCCTGCTTCACCTAGGAAGAGGGCACACCTCTCAATGGACAGAGTGCTTTCGAGCACAGACTTCCTTTCTCCTCTGTATCCATTGGGCGTTGGAATTGAATAGTCAAGGGTAAGATATAAAGCCACACACACCCAAGCTGAGTGGATGGTTTCCCCCATCTCACCTGTTAGGCTTTGGGCATCTCATGCTGTTGCCTTCACAAAATGCAAAGACAACAACAGCTTGAGTGTCCAACACCCAGCGGTCTCCTCCCTGCCTGATATTTAAGGCCTTCTGCATAACTCGCACAGAAGCAAGCCAGGCACCACCCCATCTATAGCACCTTGCCTGGCCCCTACAGTCTCTGTGTACATCATCCTTGGCCACAGATTTCCCTCACAGCCCTTGGGAAGTGGGGGAGGCACCAGATGGATTAAGCGATGCAGCCAAGGTCACCCAGCAGGTCAGTGGCAGGGGGCAGGGGACTAGAACCCAGGCATCCTGTGTCCCAGCCATTGGACCAGCCTTCCTCCCAGAGGCCTTTGCAGGTTACCTCTGGCTGGCCTGGCCTGTGAGCAAACCCAGCACGAAGACTGTTACCCTTTCCCTTGCCTATGACTGGCAGCCCTGGTCCCTGACTGATTCTTTCCTCTCAATTGCACCCCCCCATTCTGTGCGTGCAAGGGCTCTGCTAGAAGAGGTGGCTGACCTGAATTATTGAGAACTGGCACAAGTATCGTGTTGTTGACCTGCATTTCCTTCCAGTGCCAGCCACCTTTGCAACGTGAGCTGTGCTGGTCTGACCTGCTGCTTTGTTCTGCGGCTGGAAAGAGCTGTCTCGTTACCAGGTGAGCTCTGATTTCCTTGGCACACCAGGGACAGACCTTTGGATCCACTGATCACGTGGCAAGCAGGGCGAGCCTTATCCAGCACTTACCTGCAGGCAGGGCTCATTCTGCTGTTGCAGCCATGGCCCACATCGCCAAGTCCTTCTACGACCTCAGCGCCACCGACCTCCATGGGGAGAAGGTGGATTTCAACAACTTCCGGGGCCGGGTGGTTTTGATCGAGAACGTGGCGTCGCTCTGAGGCACGACGGTGCGGGATTACACCCAGCTCAACCAGTTGCAGGACAGGTACCCCCGGCGGCTGGTTGTGCTGGGCTTCCCATGCAACCAGTTTGGCTACCAGGTATGTGCCATCCTGCACCATCTCACGGCCAGTCATCTACCTCACCAAAGAGCCTGGGGTGTGAATGGCCCTGTTTCCCGCAGGAATGTTCACCCCCCCACCCTCCACAGCATGCAAGGAGTGCTGGCTCAGTGCTTGGAGATCCCTGGTGGCATCTTGCTGGGGCACGTGGGATAGGGTCAGAGTAGCTGCAAGGAGGGGCATGGCCCCACAGCAGCATGGCGACGGAGGAACGGTGCCCCCAGTCCAGGCCAGAGATCAGTTCCAAAGCCAGTCAGTTGACCCCAGGAATCGGCTGCCATCCACCCTGATGTTCACACCAGGGACACTCTGCCTTGCAACAGGGCATGGGGCATCCCGCCTTCTGGCTCTGCTGCTGGTGCCCTCCTGCATAGCACAGGCGGATATGACTGAACTAGCCCGTGCTGGCCTCAGCTGCACCTGTAAACCCCAAAGGCCCACGTGGTCTGTGCTGCATGGTGCATTCGGGGTGTTCCTCCCCCGAGTTTGGGCTCCCTCCTCCCAGCTTGCATCCTGCTTTTCTCCTGCCGCCCTGTCTTGGCGAGGTGCCCTCCTGCCAGGGTAAAGCCTCCTTCGTGGCAGCACTGATGGGGTGGGAGGCATCAAAACAGCTCCATCCTAGAGGTGGCAGAGCTGGGACCCAGCATGCACTGTCTCGCCTGGCAGGCAGGCCCGGGCTGCCCCCAGATCCAGCCCAGTGTGAGAGCAAAAACTGGCTAGATGAGTAGAGTGGCTGAGTCCCAGCCAGGGCAGGGTTGTTGTGTGCAAACCCTCTTCACTGCTGGGACTGAACAATTCATCTTTAACTGGTGCTGCGGCTCAGGGCGTTTCGCCTGCTCCCACAGGGCCAGCGGGTAGGGCAATGAACTGGGACACCTGGGTTCCCTCCCCAGCCCTGCCACAGCTCTACTGGGTGACCTTTGGCAAATCAGTTCCTTCCCCCCCCCGCCTAAGTTTCCCCTCTGCCTGTTCAGACTGTGGGGCTCATGGGGGCAGGGTGTGTCTCTCAGGCAGGACACCTGGCCCCAATGGGGGAGGTGATCTTGCTCAGAGTTTAAGCAGTGCTAGGCTGGCGGGTGCAGCTTCTGACACGACTGAAGGGTAGGGGTGATCTCGGTCATATCCTGCATTCCACACTGTGCAGTTGTGGGAAAGCAAATACAGAACTGACTCAGGAACAGGCTGGGCCAGTGTGGTGGGGGCTGGGACCATCCAACCTGCGCTGAGTCACTAAGGAGCGGCAGGGGGGGACAGGGCAGGGCTCCAACTCACTCGGCGCCATTATTGCTCTGCGTCCCGACACGCCGTGTCTTCTTCCTGCCAGGAGAACTGTACCAATGAGGAGATCCTCAACAGCCTGAAGTACGTGCGCCCTGGGGGTGGCTTCGAACCCAACTTCACCCTCTTCCAGAAATGCCAGGTGAACGGGCAGGATGTTCACCCCGTCTTCACCTACCTGAAGGCCCACCTGCCCACCCCGGCTGACGAGCCCACGGCCCTCATAGGCGAGCCCAAGTTCGTGGTGTGGAGCCCAGTGCGCCGCGACGACATCTCCTGGAACTTTGAGAAGTTCCTGGTGGGACCCGAGGGGGAGCCCTTCAAACGCTACAGCCCCAAGTTCCAGACCATCGCCATTGAACCCGACATCCAACGCCTCCTCAAGCTTGCCAAATAGTGCGGCGGGGCTGGCAATGGGCCAGGGGCCCAGCCACAGCTGCTGGAGGGATGCAGTGCCCATCAGAGCCATGGCCACTCCCTAAGTCTCAGCCTGCCAAGTGCCTCCGGCTAGGGCCGGTGTCTGCGCTTTACTTGATGAAGGTCCCCTTCTAAATTGTGCAGGGAGGGGGCCTGAAGGGGGTAAAGGGACTGAATGCCTGGTCCTCTGCCTGCCAGGCACCTGGTGCAGCCTGAGTTCAATAAACAAGCTGGAAGGAGGCCTGGGTCTCTGTATTTTTTACCCTTTCCCCAAACTGCAAGAGCGGCTGCTGCTTCCCACTGGCCAGAGCAGGAGGAACCAGTCTTCCTGGTGAGGAGAGGAGACAGCAAAGTATCAACACATGGTATTACCCCAGACTCCGCTGCTTTGGTACAGGGATCTGAGCCCTTGTGGCTACAAGGGATGGGGGCTGTGCTGGACGGTCTCTGGCGCAGGGCAGCGGGTGCCCAGGGCCATGAGCTGGGCCTGGGAATGCCAATCACCACAGATGGCAGGGAAGGGTCAATAGCACCCCAGCCCAAAGGGGCCTGGCCCATTCAAATGGCAGGTGCCCCTCTTGGCACAGCTTTGCAGGCCTTTGTGATCAGGGTCGCAGAGCCGGCAAAGAGTTCCTCTGCAATACCCTGGAAGCAGTGAGCGACGCCACCCATGCAATCTTCGCTCCTGCCAGCCAGCTACCAGCTAGGGTACCGCTTTCCCCCTCAACAATGCAGGGCCTGCCGCCGGGTGTGCCGAGAGCCTCCAAAACGTGCCCCGAGTGGGTCCGGTGCTATCTGAGGCTGCAAAGAGCCTGACCCTGTCACTGGCAGGGCACTACCCCATGCTTGGCTGCCCCAGTGCCGTAGGATGTGGAGAGCCCAGGGTGCAGATTCCTCCCCACACTGATGGCGACATGAACCTGCCCAGTTCGGTGGCCTGCATGGCTCCTGGTGCTGGCTAAGGCACCTCAACCGGGGTCACCTCATCCACCTCCACCCTGCCCCACCGCTAGCCAAGGCCCACCAGGATCACCCACGGCTCCGTAGCTAGGGTCACTGCTGGCATCATGTTAAGAGCAGCAGTGTGGTCTAGTGGCTACAGCACTGAGCCAGGAGACCTGGGTTCTACTAGCCTTGCTTAGTGATACCCCGCTCGGTGCCTCAGTTTCCCCACCCTTTGTTTGCCTTCAGTGTGGGCCTTTTGGGGCCTCCTGCTCTGTGTGTGCTCGCACAATGGGGCTATGGTAACAGTGATACAGCCTGGGGCAAGCCTGGCCAGGGCCCAGCCTGTCTTTCAGGAGAGGAACTTGCCCCGAGGGAGTGAATTGTGCAGGCAGGTTCAACGGCTCCAGTCCAGTGCGCCTCCTTCCCCCTGCCAGGAGGCATCAGCTGGGTCTACTGGTCCCCAATGCTCCCCAGGGCAAGGGCTGTGGCTTTGCCCTGCTAGCAGAAATGGGGGCTGCTGGGTGGATGCCTGGAGTAGCAACGGAGATTTTCCAGCTAGCTCAGGGGTTTTACTCCCTGCCTCCCATTACAGTGCTCTGGGCAGCACGGCCTAGGGGAGAGGGGATAGGGATCAGCCACAGTGAGACCTCACCGAACCTGATCTCCCGTCTAACACAGGCCACAGCTCCCAGCAGCCAGCCCTTGTGACGGAGGCAGACTCTACTGCTTCCAGAGATGTTCCAGGCTCCAAGGGATGGAAAACTCGGCTCATCCTTGGGGCCGTTGTTCCAACAGATAATTCTCCTCCCTCTTAAAAATCTGCCCCTTTCTTCCAGCCTGGAGTCTGGCATAAGGTCCCAGAAGGACAGTTCTCCTTGGGCCCTCTGCAGCCCCCTTTCCAGTCCAGGGAGTCAATTCCTGGCTCTACTTGGCACCCCTACTGTCCCAGGAGGCTGATGATACCTGAGTGCCTGGAGATGGCTGGAGGAAAAGCCCCAGAAGGCGCTCTGTATTAAAGCCAAGTCATAGCACTCAGCTAGTCACAAATGCGCTGGGAGAGAGTGTCCAGTTTGTTCCTCAGGTGGTGCAGAAATGCATGCCCCCAGCTGCCCCTCGGGATGCGGGGCAGAGATAATTCGAACCAGACTGCAGTTATGCCTTTACCATCCTCTCTGCAGGGGTGCAGAGCAGCAACTGCTTCCACAGTGGCATAGAGCGACGATGGGTCTAAACTGAGGGTCCGTGTCACCCCCTTTAGTGACATCACCCCATTTCACTCCCCAAACAGGTGTGGGCACCTCACTCAACACAGACCCTTTGCTTCTGCCCGGGCACCCCAAAAGGCACAGGAAAAAACACAGAAGGCCCCCCAAAGTCCTTTCAAGAACAACCAACCGAGGCTGCTCCTCAGGGCTACCCTCTGTCAGCGATTTCATTCAATCCAGCCCAGAACCTGCCCTTGGGAGGAAACCTCTGTGGCTTTGTGGAAAGCAAGCTGGGATTCTTCACCCCAGCCCCGGGGCCTGACGCTTCCCAACCCAGGCCACTGGTGAGTCTCGCGGCTGCTGGTCTCCATCGGCACCAGTTTCCATAGCACCCGGTTGTTAAGGCCTTAGAAAGCAAACACTGCAATCCATTTAATTAGAAATGTGTAAAAGAGAGCAGAGCAGAGCAGTTTGGCTGTCATGTTACCCAGGGCAGGGGGGGGGGGGGGGGCGGGAGAGGGGATGAGGCATCATGGACATGACAGCATCTATTCCAAAGCCCATCCTTATATTCCAGAGCAGGTTACTCCTTGTCCCCGGGCCTCCCTGATGTAGCTGCAAAGGAAACTCTGCCCCGCAGGTCCCCACCATGCTCAGAAAGCAGCCCGGCTAATGCCCCCACTTTCCCATTCCCCCAGGTAGGGGACAGGGTCCTGCGTCTCCCTGATGCTGAGTCTGGGAAGGAGCAGCACGGCGACTCGTGTTCACAACACAGGGCACATGTTTAATGACTCTCACCTGCCCTCACACTGCAGCTAGCCCGGGGGGGCTGGCCGCAAACGGCTGCTGATGGTGCAGCCACAGCTTCAGAACAAAGGGGCCGCTTGGCGAGGGTCGTCGGGCAGGACGCTGATGGAGTCCTCAGCCCTGCCGCACAGCAGGCACAGCATGGTGTACTCCTGCAACGAGACAGAGTGCGCTCACGTGAAGACCTCAGCCAGTCCTGCCCCACTATGCCTGAAGCTGGTCTCAGGCCTGGAGGGAGGAACTAACAGGGGAGAGCCCAGCTCAACAGGCAGAAGAACAGATCTCCAGCTCTCGCTGGGTGAGAGCAGATGGAGTCATGCTGCCAACAGCCAGGGCCTCCGTGTGGGAAAGAGGGCCTAGGCCTGAAGTTGGGAGCCCAGGCAAGTATTAACTAGAAAGGAGACCCTGAATAACAGGGTGGGGCTCAGCCATGGATGAAACTCCTTTTTGAATTTGTTATATTTGTTTTGCAACTTGGCTACCTCTGAAGAGGCAGAGTTTTGGTGTGATCTAACTGGAGGCACAGGCATAAATATGGATGGGCCTGGGTGGGCTCCGGCCCACCCACTTTGAAAGTAGGCCCACCCAATCAGATTTTAAGCAATCTATCCTGTGTTTTTATCAGTCTCTCTTTCACTTGTGACACACGGCTTGTGCCCACCTGTGTCAACCACAGGCCCAGCCAAAAAAATCCATTCTGGCTATGTCTCTGAGCTGCTGTGGCACCAGATCACGCGTCAAATGGCTGTGGACCTGAAAGAAAACTGAGGCTAGGTCTGCAGTGCCACAGTGGGGCCACAAGGTGGCGTAGCAGAAGCCAACCGTGTCATGGTTACACAGCCTGCTGCCCAGGACACAGTGTTCAGTCCCCTCCAGCCACCAGCCATGCTGGAAAGCCACCTAGAGCATGTTAGACAGCACACTGCCATCACCTGTCTCTCTTCCAAGGACTAATGCAGGCTGGCCGCAGAGATCAAAGAAACGATGGTGCCCAGGCTGGAATGCCATCTTGGCAGCAGAAAATCCATCGCCCCAATATCACGTATCTTGGCTGTGCACCAGAGCCAGAGAAAAGAGAGACGGACTGGGCACCTGACCCTGAGTGAGAGTAAACTTCGATCAGACCTCCGGGGCCCTCTGGATTCTCCCCATGGCCAGTTCTTGATGGCTCCCTCTATGATATTCATTGGGATAGTCACTCTTGGTTTAAAATGTCCCAAGACCGTAAGCATTTACAATGCCCCTAGGGAGACTATTCCACAGCATGCCGTCTCCAGTCTCCCTTTACCAGCCTCAGCCTTTCACTGAACAAACAAACTGATCCCAAAGAAAACTAACACCACTTCCCCAAACAGCAGGCAGGCAGCGGAACAGCATGTTCGCTGGGCATGGCTTTAAGGATCCAGCGTGACATTGACAGTCACTCTCATTACCCAGCAAGAGCAGGGCTCTGCTCTAGCGTGAGAGCGGCTGCCAATGAGGGCTCTGGGGACAGGAGCGAGCAAGAAAGGGGACTTGCCCTTTGGCAGGTTCGTACATTTCAAGGCTCGGCCAGTCTGGCTTCCTGTATAATCCAGGCGAGAGAGCCTCCCCCAGCGATTCCTGTGTGCAGCCCTGTCTGAGCCTGAAGGGGACATTAAAAAGGGCTGGCTGAGGCCCACCCTGTATCGATGAAGAATCCAAGATGAAAGTGGCAAATCCAACCATTCAGGGCCAGCCCAACCATATGGGTGAAGTACGCAGTCGCCTAGGGCACCAAGCTTTAAGGGGCACCAAATTAAATGGAAATGATTTTTTTCTCTATTTTAAAAAAATACTAATATAGTATCTCTTGTAACATGGGGGGGAGGGGCACCAAAGTCAGTTTGCCTAGGGCCCCAAAAACCCTTGGGCTGGCCCTGCAACCACCTTGACATTCATGGCTTGCAGCCAACACCACTGAGGTAGATGGATTTCTCCCCCCCCACTCACCAGGGATGCGGGGCAAAATCCCCAGTTCAGGAACAAAGGACCAGGAAGACAGGGGATAAGAACTGGCTGCTGGAAAAGCAGCTGGGGCTCTCACCTGGGAAGTCTCAGGTCAGACTGAGAGAGAGCCCAAATATGGAGTGCACCAGAGCTGGGCTGACCAGAATGGACTTGGATTGAACTTTACCCTTTATTTCTCGGTGCTAATCTAAGGGCTTCCTGTTCAGGGTAACAACAGACTAATACAACTGACTGTTTTGACGGCACTGTTCAAGTGTCTCTGCAAATACTGCTGAGGTGCCAGAGAGCCTGAAGAGTGGACAAGTCTCTCCCAGAGTCTGTCAGAGTTGGACTCGCTGGGAATTGCTCACAGCTCCTGAAGGCTCAGTCGACGGTGGGGGTGGAGGAGGTATCTGGCCTGCCCTGAAGGGAGATTGAGAGCGCTTGGGAGTCTGACATCCTGAAACGTTCCCCCTAGAAACTGTTCCAACGTGGGGGGGCGTAGGCACTGACCCTGTGGATTTGTTCAACATGTAAGACACCATACCTGGTAATCATCCACCACGCTGAAGGTATATTCATGCCTGGCTATCATGTGATGACAGTTCTTACACACATCTGAAATGAAAATCATAGAAGCACAAGGGCGGTCAGCCTGGAGGAAGACCTCACTCACCCCAATCCGGGGATGGAGAAAGTCTCATTTCTTTTTCCTGAAAACTGCACTGATGCAAGATCGAAGTCCGGCTATCCCGGCTCAGTGACAAAAAGCCTTCCTTGTCCAAGAGAGCAGTGGGAAAGCCAAGTATCTTTGGATCTCCTGGGGCTAAATACACACCACTTTTCCTTACATTTTGTGGATTTATCACAGCAATTAAAAAAATTAGTATTTCAAGTCCACACAAATGCCAGGAGAAATTGTTTTAATACATAAGGAGCAGGGCAAATAGTTCAAAACTAGCAAATTTTTCTAACCACTGGAATGTGGATGCTGAGCAGATAAGTTCCAGAGGGGGAGCCGTGTTAGTCTACTGCAGAAAAACAACAGTCCTGTGGCACTTTTAAAGACTAACAGATTCATATATTGCATGAGCTTTCATGGGAGAAAATCCCTCTTCGTCAGACACCTTTGCAACTGCCCCCACACTAGGGAGCTGTGCCCGTACTCCTTGATTCCTAGTTTGAGGGTGAACTGGGACCATTAGACCACCTTGTCTGACCTCCTGTATAGCCCAGGATGGAGAATTTCATTCAGTTCCCTTTGAACAGCCCAGAAACTTGAGTTTGATTAAAGCAGATCTTTCCGAAAGGCCTCTAGTTTGGTTCTGAAGCCTTTGAGAGGTGGAGCGCCCCACCTTCTCTTGGGTGTGTACGCCAATGGCCCACCCTATGGCCATGGTTAGAAACGTAGGCCTTGCTGCTAATTTGAATTTGTCCAGCTTTAACCCCCAGTTCTTGATACAGGCACTCCAATGGCTTAATTTAAGCCATACAACTTTTGTGGGCAGACAAGGCCTCTGACCCTTTCCAGCCAGGCAAAGGCGGCCTTTGGCTATTGGGGGCCCTAGGTGAATGCCAACTGCTGCCGACCGAAACAGACACAGTTTTTGGAGTAAGCGAAGCAGGTGACAGGGCCCCTTACTACGTGGGGCCCTAGGCGTGCATCTGCTTCACCAACCCCAAAAGCCGCCTCTGCAGCCAGGGACTTATGTGAAAGTGGACCCATGAGAAAAGCCACAGGATAGCAGCAAGGTAGAAATTTCAGCAACCTTCTCCTTCCCCATAACTGGGGACCTGGGCTACTTATCCAATCACTTAGACTTCTTTCATACTACCCTCGGCTAAGAGATGGCTGGTAAGTTTTTCATACCAAGTATTAAACTCTGTTCCTTCCCACCAAGAAGTATACTAATAATAAACCTTACACCCGTTGCTGATCGATTTCCTAACACCTGCAGCACAGACCCTCAATAGACGGTAAGACAAAGGAAACTCCTTACGGTCATAAGTGATTATTTCTTCTCCATCCTCCTCCTCCGTTGCTCTGTTTGTGATCAGCACAAAGTCTCGCTTGTTGCACTCCACACAGCCCACAAAGTTTAGCAGGAAAGACCCATTCTCCAGGCAGGTGTTACCCTACAACATTGAAAGAGAAACTATTCCCCTTCATTTCTGTGCTTCGGTCAGACACCAACCCCGCCCCCTTCAATTTGTGACCACACTGGGTTTAGTGGAAATTGTTTACAGCACATGCAATTGGGTTAGGGCTTCCCAAAGCTTTGCCCCCAGAGTGGCATCTAACTTGCACCCAGACCAGGACGCTATCACCTTCACCAGGAATATGGAGCTGTGAGCAATGGGAAGAAACAGGCCCGAGTATGCAACAGAGCCAGTCGCTTTTGGTCAAGAGATGGCATTGCAGGTTGGGACCCCGCGTCTCACCAGACCACCCCTGAGTGTGGAGGACAGAAGCCAAGAGCCACAATGGAAAGCTCCACAGGGAAATAGTTGAGAACACAAACTGAGGAAGGCGGTTTCTGGAACACCTGCAAGATCGGGGGTTCAGCAAAACCAACCATCCAGCCATGAGTTACAAAATCATCACTGAAGCCAGAGGCAAATCGGGGGTTACTGCCCCCGAGTGCTTGGTACAGAGGTCATGTGGGATTCCAAATGGGGCTACACAAGAAGGCACAGACCGACATGTAATCTCATTTGTTCTTGGGCCGGTGAAATAACTTTTCCCCCACGAATTGCCACAGAGCATTAGACTGTCCAGTGGGGGGAAATTAAGGCACTCGCCTGCCCTTGTAGGAATCAAAGTTCACTCATTAGAGACTCCCTTCTGAAAATCAGGCCTTGTGCCTTTAGGAACCTAACGTTAGGCATCCGCAATGGAAACTGTGGCCTAACCAAGCAGATTGAGGACATACAGTGAGTGGCTGGTGGGAACACAAGCCAGTTTTGTTCCTCTGCTCCAAGCATGGCACACAACACCGGCTCCTTTTATAAGCAGCTCCCAGCTGTCGAAACGAGCATGGCAGGCTGCACTTTTAGCACCCTCCGCCTCTTGATGTTTGTCAGACCCAGGGCATTCACGATCTTGAATGCAGCGGTAGCATCAAATTCACAAAGAAATCCCGAGCTGCGAGCGTTATTACAGTTTGTGTTCTCACCCTCTCCATGGGGATTATGAAATATCTGTTCCAGAAAGCAGACCTGCAAGTACGTGGGAATTTGTGGGGAAATTGTTCACCAGATGCTAATTGGCACAGGCAAGTTTCCCTGCAGGCTCCCAAGCAGGAAAAAAGGGAAAGGTGACAATATTGCAGCTTTCGCAAAATTGGGTACTTAGGACGGCACGCCCTAGGACCAGCCAGCTGGTGTAAAAACTAGAAGTTTACTTTTTTATGTACTTTTTAAAGTGTTTGGAAATAAAACGTATTGAAATAAAATGTATTGAAGAGACAGTGTTCAAAGCCAAGAACAGGAAGGCAACAAGTGAGCGGGATAGGCATCCATGATTTCAGAATGCCACATAACATGGAGCCATCACACTGACTTTAAGTGGCTTGGAGCTGCCCGTGTCCAACAGATCATTTCTATGCAAATGTTCTGTTTATGGTTCCTCCTAGGCAGAGGCTGGAGGCTCATTTAACTTCCCTCCCCTGACTGTTAGAGGGATCTCGCTCTGATGGGAACTATATTGGAGTTTGTGGGCAGCACTAGACTGGTACATTCAATGAGTCTGGAATAACAGAGAGGAGTGGGGAGAGGTAAGGACACAGAGGTAAGCAAGAACATCTGACATGCCACCCCAGGCCAGTGGGACATCTAGTCCTGTAACACATACTTCAGAGGAAAGGGAAAGGAAGCCAGAAGCAGTCAATTCTGGAATAACCTTCCCCTGAGTGGAGTTCCACGATAAGCCAGTCAGTTAGCGATCAGCTTATGTCTTGAAGCACAAGGGTTTATATCCATCAGGGGCATGTCACAGCAAATCTCTGTGCCTCATTTTCCTCAAGTGTAAAATTGGAGTAATGACACTGACTTGCTTTGAGATTTATGGCTGGAAAGTACTATATAAGGACTTTATGTATTATTATTGCTAAAACTCCTCAGATCAGTCAATGTAACTGTATGAGATCATCATCCATGTGTCTAATTCTTCTCTGAATGCCACTAAGCTTTTGGTTTCAGCAATACCCTGGGGCAATGAGTTCCACAGGTTTTTAGGAACTATAATCATTTCCTTTTATGATTTTAAATGTATTATATTTCAACTCCATTGAACGCTCCTTTGTTCTTGTGCTGCAAGGGCCTGACCTGCCTTCTCTTACCATTTATATTTTTGCATCGTGTTCCCTCTTATTTAACACCACTCTAAACTGTCCCATCTTTTCAGTCTCTTCTGAAGGGAAGTCTTTTAATACCCCCACAGCTTTTGCTACCATTGCAGAGTCCTGTTCTTTCTGCTCTATTTCAAGGTAACACTATCCCAGAGGCAGGAGCATGGATGGTTTATGTAATGACATTGCATTGTCTGCAGTATTGTTTCCTATCTCTTAAGCAGCTTCACATTGGCACCCCTTTGCCCCTATTATAACACAAGCAGAGGTTTGCATCAGGCTGAGCAGGGATATTGGGATCCTGATGCAGGCAGTTGCAGACAAGATTTTCAGAGATGCCTCGGCGCTGGCCTGTGTCTGCACCCACTAAAACCACGAGGAATTTTATCAGTGATTTCAGTGGGAGCAGTTAGGGCTGAAAACTGCACCCATAAACCATTGTGTTGAGCAGAACTACCCCTGGGACTGCACAGAGGATGGATTTGGGTACTTTTGGCACCTAGGGCAGGCTCTAGCCCATCTTGACCTGAGGATAATCGCTGTGACAGAAGGTGTGGGGGGAGAGCACAGTGTACACAGAGATGGGAAACAAACAAGGAGCCCTGGGGCACTTTTAAAGACTAACACATTCATTTATCGCATGAGCTTTCATGGGAGAAAATCCCACTTCGTCAGACACTCTGAAGCGTCTGATGAAGTGGGATTTCTCCCACGAAAGCTCACGCGATAAGTAAATTAGTCTTTAAAAGTGCCCCAGGGCTCCTTGTTTGTTTGGCTGCCCGAGACTAACACGGCTGCCCCTGTGCAATGTGTCAACATGCAAGGCACTGACTGCAGAGATGGGAGTGACACACCCGGGGTATCAAGTCAGAAACAGAACCCAGGAGTCCTGGCTCCCAGCCCCCACTATGCTCCCTCCCCCCCAGAGCTAGGAGAGAACGCAGGAGCCGGCATCCCTCCTGCCCTCACTCCAGGGTGGGCGGAGCCAATGGAAGGGAGGGGCGGGGCCAGGTCCCAGCGCGCGCGCCACTTACCCGGCCCGGGTATTCGGTCTCCACGCAGCCCCTGCACATAACGGCAACGCCACCGCCGCCTCTTCCGGCTTCCAGAGCCTCGCGAGAGCCAGCGCCAGCCCCGCCCGCCCGCGCGCGCGCGCTTGAGAGGGGAAGGGGCGGGGCCTTGGAGCAGGGGCCGGGCTGCGTGGGCCGGTGCCGAGGAGTGGGCGGGGCCTGAAGGGCGGGGCGGGGCTCTGGGGGCCGGTCTGGGCCATGGTTCGGGTGGGGCCTGAGGGGAGCCCGGTGGGGCGTGGTCTGTCAGAAATGGGCGAGGGCTAAGGGGAATGGGCGTGGCATGCTGAATGAGTGTGGGGTCTGTTAGGAGTGGGGCACGGCCTATGGAGAAGTGGGCGTGGTCTATAAGGAGTGGGCGTGGCCTAATGGAATGGGCGTGGCCTGCTGAGTGTGGTGTGGCTTGGTGTGTATTTGTAAATTACAGAATAGTTCACACACATATGGGGAGAGATGTAGCAGTGCTCCTGACCCCTAATCCCATCCTTGTCCTGATCCCTGTTTTTTTGTTTGTTTTTTGTTTTTATCATCAGTTCCAGCCTCCCCTTTCAGCAGCATTCAGCAGGGGTAGCATGGCAAGCCTCACCCACAAAGTCCCAGGACTGCGGGCAGGGCTACCCAAGACTACCTCGTACGTCAGCCCAGGGGCAGGATTAATCACTAGCCCAGGCCACAAAGGTGTACAGGGAACAATAAATGAAAAAAACAGGGACGGCAGTGAGGTTAAAAAATGAGGGATTCAGAATGGGAAACTGAGCAAAGCCTCCCTGGTAGCACCCAACACCCTTCAAAGTCATGTAAGGAGCCAGTGGACATGGCCAAGGGGAATTTGGTTAAAATCTGCACTAGGCTACAGTGCACTGTTTGTTATATGTACCACCTGACTGCTACAAACCCTTATGGCAAGAAGTTCCAAAGGGGTAGCCATGTTAGTCAAGGTCAGCCAAAGAAACAAGGAGTCCTGTGGCACTTTTAAAGACTAACAAATTTATTTATCACATGAGTTTTCGTGGGAGAAAATCCCACTTTGTCCGCTATGGCAAGAAGAAACCAATGTGCTCTTCTGGTCCCAAATCCATGTAACTGCACAAAAACAAGGGGTTTGCAATCCCTTCGGCTGAAGATGCATCTCATGTTGTACAGAGGACTGTATAAGTGGAGGGGAACTAGCTTGCTGCTGGAACACTGTGTCCCATAATTCAAGGACACTGATAAACAGAAGAGAGTTCAGAGAAGAGCCACGAGAATGATTAAAGGATTAGAAAACCCGCCTCTCAGTGACAGACTCAAGGATCTGGAGCTCAGACTGTTTCTCTTAACAAAGAGAAGATTGACTTGGGTCACCTTCTCTCTGTGACCATGAGAGCTAGAAACATACTTTAAAAAAATGAAATCTGAAACTTCAAGAGCAAAGCCAAGGGTCAAGGTTGATTTCTTGGTTGTAACAGGTCAGATCTGTGACTGGCATACAGAGGGCTAAAAGGCCGCTATCAGTGTGGGGGGCTGTTTGGATTGGTGTTTATTTTGGTAGCTCTTACAGACACAGGAAGATAGGTCCATTCCTTTGCTTCATTAGTGCCCGGGCTAAGATTTCTTTTGCTCTGTGATGGAAGCGCAAGGGTACCCCTTTGCCAGGCCCCATGGCAGTAGAATTCCCATCTCTTGGTTCTTGTGGCAGAGTGGAGGAGAAACAAGCCCCCCAGGGCCTTGCACTCGCCCCTCCCCCCATGCCTGGGCTGGGGTAACAGGCTTTAACAAGGCTGCAGGAAGCAGGGGAAGGGAGCCCCCACTGATGGCACTGATCAGGTCCTGCTAGACCCTGGCCTGAGGAGGCAGTGGGAATAGCTGTGCCCTGTACTGGGGCTGGATAAATAAGCCTGCTGGGGAGAAACCTGGGGAGGTGTGGTGAGGGAGGAAGGTGGGAGCTGAGGAGCTCAGTTTGCCTGCTGGAGGTGTAAAGGGCAGGAGCCCTATGCCTCAGGGCCTAGAGGGGCCTGGTTGGGCGTGGATTTATTATTGCACTATTGTAAATAAACCAGCATAGGTTTTTGTACAGACTCCTGTTATTAATTTGGAGGGAAGAGCCCTAAACCGAGCAAGAGGGCCAAAGTGAGTGCAATCACCTACAGTTCTGTAGTCTCATTGGTCTACAAAAACAGACAAGAACAAGCACCGTTTATGATAAATGCAGAAGCGGTCCTCGCATATAACATAAATACCACTGTGGATGTACGGTGGCATTTTCCTATGGGAATCAGGTACCCAGCTGTCACTGAAAATGGCTGCGAGTTGGGTGGTTAATTCCTTTATTCAGCTTTGAGATTCCCAGCCATAAAGCTTATCTGGACTCTGTATTTGAATGGTTGTTGTCCAGATTAGGGTGGGCGCTGGGTCTGCGCAGTGCAAAAGGCATCCACAACTCAGCTAACTGGCACAGATAGGCAGAAAGAGAAGGAGAGTAGTCAGTAGAGACTACAAACCTTCTGCCAAGGAGCAAGTTACTCGTGCCACACCTGGCCTACACAAGACAGTTGTGGCAACAGCTCCTTTATTGGGTATGGCCTGGCCTGTGTCTAGTCATCGAACTCGCTGCTTTCAGCTGCGCCACCAGACATTCCCTCCCATGGCGCTTCCTGACATGGCTACCCCTCGGAGCTGCATCCACCCACCTGCTGAGACACGTGACCCTCTCTCCAGGCAGCAGGTCCTCTTTGTCTAAAAGAGCCAATGGAAAACAAACTCACCGCAGTCTCTTGGGAGTACCATTGCTTCCCTCCACCCCTGGGCGCCTGCTGACTGCCCTACAACAGCACTTCAGACTAGTAATGGCAGTCACTGGTGCTGGAACCGGAGTGGGAGGCTCCCACTTTATAAAGTGGAAGGGTCATGCCCCTTTTCACTTCTTAACAAAAGAAACACATGTTCCATGAGAAAAACCATGATCATCCTGCTAAAGGTCAAGATGCACTATGTACTCCTGGAGGAATTCTGCATCACTGGGCAAATGCAGAATTCATGTCCCCTGAAATTGCGCCCCCCCCCCCCACGCCCCCAGTGCAGAATAATACATTTTGCTAGGGAGGTGCTGCAGTTACACCTTTTGCCCACCAGGGGCGGCTGTGGCACCAAAAGAGAGGATAGCCGCTCACTGCTGGAGCAGCCCATCAAGGCAAGGGAGGAGCACTTTGGCCTTAAACACCTCCCCTCCCCCCCCAACAAAGGTTCCTGCACCTTTGATAGCAATAGAATTAGCTGCATGGGTGCAGAGCATCACGGGCTCCACACCATCCTTCATGACACCACAGGAGTCCCCAGCCACTGCCAGATGTTAGTTAAGCAAAATCAAGTCAAGCAAATTACAACACTGGTTTTTAAACTTCTGAATGTTTGGTGTAAGATTCGTTAGCCGCAGTGTTTATTTCTTAGGGGCAGTTTGACTCAGCAGCTGAAATAAAAGAGCGCTGATAGTTACATACTGGCCTGATTTTTCTTCTGGACGACTGTCACGCAGAAAAGGGATTTGAAACACAAGTGATTTGAAACACAAGGTCTGGTAAAAAATTCCAAAGAGGTAGCTGTGTTAGTCTATTTCAGCAAAACAAACAAGGAGTCCTGTGGCACTTTTAAAGACTAACAAATTTATTTATCGCATGAGCTTTCGTGGGAGAAGATTCTGACAAAGTGGGATTTTCTCCCACGAAAGCTCATGGGATAAATAAATTTGTTAGTCTTTAAAAGTGCCATAGGACTCCTTGTTTGTTCTGGTAAAAGTGATTCTTCGTTACTGCTATTTCCCCCCACTAATATGCCCTTTTAAAGTAGAGAACGGACCAAGGTGCTGGGAATCATGAGGTCTTGAGTTCTAGTCATTCTTTTCCCATGAACTGGCCTTCATTTTCTGCACTTCACATGTTGCCTGATCTATTGATTGTGTATTAATGATATTGATTACTTAAGATTTTTCAGTTAACACTCTGAGGTTTGGTAGATTCACTCCCAAGATCATGCCCAGTGCTGTTAGAATTATTGTTAAATTGACAACTCTGACATGCATGGTTGCAATGCTCGTGCGTAGGAAGAAACCTCCTTATTTGCAATAGTTGTATTAACACAGTTCTCAAAGTTGAAAACACTCCAACCTACGCGTCACAGGGTCTGGTGTGGGTCACAGGCGAGAACACCATTCTCGGGTCAGACTGTCAAAGAACCAGGCAGGCACTCCCTCTCTGGTGGAGAACCCTATAATAAGAATTAACAAAACCAGTAACAAATTTGCGCTCCCATTCTCTATACAATTTTACCATGCAGCCACAGACCGTCCCCTAGAGGTATGTAACCGAATGGTTTAAAGAAGGCAGGGGAAAGTTATCCTGGGTTATTCTTGCAGCAGGGACAATTCAGGTGTGATACTAGTTAAAGTCAGGGTTACATTAGAAAAAAATCTTTATCGGTGATATCTTCAGCTGGTGTCGGAATTGGGAGGTGGGTTGTCTGACCTAGTGGTCGAATCAGGGTTAGTCGGGTCTAGTGGGCAGAACCAAAATCAGGAACCAGGATGGGCATCGGAGCTGGAATCAGGAACCCGGCCACGTGTCAGAGCCAGAACAAGGAACCAGGGATCAAGTGGCAGGTCAGATCAGGAGCGAGTCAGAAAGACACTCCCATGTTCAGACAACTTTCTGCGTGCCTCCTTCTGGCTTCAATAGAATGGTCAGGCCAATTAGTGGGGACATTCTTCATCCCCACTCAGGAGCCTTGTGTGTGATGCCTTTGAAGGAGGCAGAATTGGCGGCCCCTTGCTTCCAATAGCACTGGGTGAGCTGGTGTGTGAGGGCTGCCTAGGGCCTGCTGGGCCCAGATTCAA
Organism: Pelusios castaneus; assembly: GCA_007922175.1. Taxonomy (NCBI): domain Eukaryota; kingdom Metazoa; phylum Chordata; order Testudines; family Pelomedusidae; genus Pelusios; species Pelusios castaneus. The sequence continues at coordinate 1,169,137 of ML686177.1, forward strand.
GACCTGTGGGCCCTTAGGGTCGATGTAAGTTGGAGGAGCAGCAATTGAAGTTAATGCTGCTGTGAAGGGCCATTGGAGCTGCCCTAGTTTCTGAGGGGAAGATCCATTAAGAGAGCTATGACACTGTACCCTTGTGAGGACTGACGTGTAGATATCCCCTTGGCAGTGGTTCTCAACCACTGTATTGGGACACAAAAGTGTGTTGCAAAGAGCTGGGAGGTGTGTCATGGAAAATTGACAGCTCAACTTGGAGCCAACTTGGGGTTGCTGCTGCCCGCCGCTCTCTGTTGCCCTCAACATCCAGCTCCTGCTGCACAACACAGGGAGCAGCCAGGGCCAGATGAGTAAAGGAACTTAGGGACTGCAACCCAGAGATCCTGGGTTGGGGGACAGCCCCATCAAGCCAGACTGCCAGCGCACCAGCCTGTGCTGGCTTGACTATGCCCCCATCCAGGTCCTAGAGTGCTGCATCCTCCAGAGCGCCGCAGCCTCCCAAGTCCTCCCAGCCATCGGCAGATTGTAGTGCGTCACGCAGGGGAACATCATCTGTCAGGTGTGTCGTGATGGGAAAAAGGTTGAGAACACTGCCCGAGGGAGCTGCCTTTCAGGGAGTACTGCTGGGGCTAATTCAATTGGAATGACCTGTGCCAGCTGGGGAGGGGCCAGGAACACTTCCATGAAGAGGAAGCAGGGAGAGAAGGGAATAGCAGTCCTCCTCTGAGGTCAGGGTGGCAGAGCTGCTGGGAAGGGTGTCAGGAGGAGAAGAACAAACAAGGGCTATGTCTACATTGGCAAGTTAGTTCGAATTAAGGAGACTTAATTTGAACTAACTAAAGCCATGGCTACACTAGGCTTTAGTTAGTTCGAATTAAGGGCTTCCTTAATTCGAACTAATAAGTTCGAATAGGGTATTCGAACTAAGGGGTTAATTCGAACTAACTAGTTCGAATTAACCAATGTGGCCATGTTAATTCGAACTAATTACTTAGTTCGAACTAACCGGCCATTGAAATGAATGGGGATCGCTAATTCGAACTAAGCAAGGGCCATGAATGGCACTTGCTTAGTTCGAACTAAGTTTTCCTAGTTCGAATTAAGCTAATTTGAACTAACTAAAATTAGTTCAAATTGGTTAGTTCGAACTAACTAATTCGAACTAATTTTAGCAAGTGTAGACATAGCCAAGGAGTCCTGTGTCACTTTTTAAGACTAACACATTCATTTATTGCATGAACTTTCGTGGGAGAAAATCCCGCTTCGTCAGACACTTTGAAGAAGAAGAAGATGGAGACGGACTATTTAAATGCTCTGTTTGTCAGGGGACCCTGGGAAGGGAGAAGGCCGCCTGCCCCCTTGAGAGCGGTGCAAGGTTTACGAAGGGTCTGGTGGGACAGCCAGCAACAAGCAGTCTCCTAACATGGTTTATGTTGGGGCTTGTCATTCAGACCATGGGTTTTGGGGTGGAGCTGGAAGCCCAAATACCAAGAAAGGAGCCCCGGAGGCCGGTGTCTTCCCCTCAGATGAGTGGGTGGATCTGTGTGTGTGTGTGGGGGAGTCTTGGAACTACCTACCTGGGGCTCCCAGTATAGCTTTTATTTGGCACTCAGGTAGGAGGATTTTCTGTACACTGCATGATACAATGCCTGGGAAAGCAAGCGGGCACGAACGACCAGGAATGGTGTGATTAGTTCTCCCAATGAGCTACTCTACCCGCCGACCCCCTTTTTTGTTGTTGCTGCTCTTACATCCTTTGACCTTCTGTTTCTTCCTCCTCACCTTTATTAATGAGGTTACTTTTCTCTCACTTTGCCTATACAGCCATGTACATTGGCCAAACCGGACTGTCCTTACGCAGAAGAATAAATGGATACAAATCGGCAGTGTTCCCTCTACGCTGCGCGGGTGCGCGGCCGCACAGCGACCGTCGCACCCCCTGCGCAGCCCGGCAGCCCCCGCTGCTCCCTCCAACCCCCAGGGTAGCGGCTCTGCCGCGGCACACCCGGCCTGCGCCTGGCCTCTGGGCTGGCCCTCCCCGCCCCCAGCGTGGGACAGGCAGGCTCAGGCTAGGGTCAGGAGCATGGGCCTGCCTGCCTGTCTGCCCCACGCGGCCGGGGCAGCGGGGTGGCTGCAGCGGGCTCCTGGGCTCCCACCCGCCAACCGCCTCGACTTCCCGGCCCGGGGCCGGGCTAATCCACGGCCTCGACCTCCCAGCACGGGGCCGGGATCAGCCTCCAGGGCTGGGGTCTGCTCCACCCCACCGGCGGCTTCCCAGGGCCGCGGTAGGGTCCTCCCCCGCCAGCGGCCTTGGCTTCTTTCTTTCTTTCTTTCTTTCTTTCTTTCTTTCTTTCTTTCTTTCTTTTTCTTCCTTCTTTCTCTCCCTTTCTCTTCCTTCCTTCTCTCTTTTTTCTTTCTCCCTTCCTTTTGTCTTTCCTTCTTTCTCTCCTTTGCTTTCCTTTTTCTTTCCTTCTTTCTCTTCTTTGCCTGCCTTTTTTCTTTTTTCCTCTCTTTCTCTTCCTTCTTTCTCTTTTTTCCTTATTTGTCTTCCTTTTTCTTTCCTTTTTTTCTTTCTCTTCTTTCCTTCCTCTTTCTTCTTTCTCTTCCTTCTTTTTTCTTTCTTTCTTTCCTCTTCCTCTTTCTCTTTCTTTCCTTCTTTCTCTCTTTCTTTGCTTCCTTCCTTTCTCTTCCTTCTCTTCTTTCCTTCCTCTTTCTTCTTTCTCTTCCTTCTTTTTTCTTCCTTTCTCTTCCTTTCTCTTCCTTCCTTCTTTCTCTCCCTTTCTCTTCCTTCCTTCTTTTTCTCCCTTTCTCTTCCTTTTTCTTTCCTTCTTTCTCTCCTTTGCTTTCCTTTTTCTTTCCTTCTTTCTCTTCTTTGCCTTCCTTCTTTTTTCTTTCTTCCTCTCTTTCTCTTCCTTTCTCTTTTTTCCTTCTTTGTCTTCCTTTTTCTTTCCTTCTTTTTTCCGTCTTTCTCTTCTTTCCTTCCTCTTTCTTCTTTCTCTTCCTTCTTTCCTCTTCTTTCCTTCTCTCTTTCTTTTTCTCTTCCTTCCTTTTTCTCTCTCTTCCTTCCTTCTCTCTTTTCCTTCCTTCCTTCCTTCCTTCCTTCCTTCCTTCCTTCCTTCCTTC
>ML686177.1:1172653-1218304 GCA_007922175.1 Pelusios castaneus
TTCCTTCCTTTCTCTTCCTTCTCTTCTTTCCTTCCCCTTTCTTCTTTTCTTCTTTTTCTTCCTTCTTTCTCTCCCTTTCTCTTCCTTCCTTCTCTCTTTTTTCTTTCTCCCTTCCTTTTGTCTTTCCTTCTTTCTCTCCTTTGCTTTCCTTTTTCTTTCCTTCTTTCTCTTCTTTGCCTGCCTTCTTTTTTCTTTTTTCCTCTCTTTCTCTTCCTTCTTTCTCTTTTTTCCTTATTTGTCTTCCTTTTTCTTTCCTTTTTTTCTTTCTCTTCTTTCCTTCCTCTTTCTTCTTTCTCTTCCTTCTTTTTTCTTTCTTTCTTTCTTTCCTCTTCCTCTTTCTCTTTCTTTCCTTCTTTCTCTCTTTCTTTGCTTCCTTCCTTTCTCTTCCTTCTCTTCTTTCCTTCCTCTTTCTTCTTTCTCTTCCTTCTTTTTTCTTCCTTTCTCTTCCTTTCTCTTCCTTCCTTCTTTCTCTCCCTTTCTCTTCCTTCCTTCTTTTTCTCCCTTTCTCTTCCTTTTTCTTTCCTTCTTTCTCTCCTTTGCTTTCCTTTTTCTTTCCTTCTTTCTCTTCTTTGCCTTCCTTCTTTTTTCTTTCTTCCTCTCTTTCTCTTCCTTTCTCTTTTTTCCTTCTTTGTCTTCCTTTTTCTTTCCTTCTTTTTTCCGTCTTTCTCTTCTTTCCTTCCTCTTTCTTCTTTCTCTTCCTTCTTTCCTCTTCTTTCCTTCTCTCTTTCTTTTTCTCTTCCTTCCTTTTTCTCTCTCTTCCTTCCTTCTCTCTTTTCCTTCCTTCCTTCCTTCCTTCCTTCCTTCCTTCCTTCCTTTTTAAAAAAAAACTTTTAAAAAATTAATTTTAAATAAAAACCTTTCTAAAAATTAAATTTCAATTCAAAATTCATTCAAATTCAATTAAACCAATTAATTAATTCTATTTACAATTACTTTAACTTCAATTAATGCCTATAATTTCCGTCGTGTGAGTTTACACAAAAATTTTATCCAGAAAATGTTTTGCACACGGCTTTAAAATTTTGCACACAAGCCGCCAAACCTTAGAGGGAACATTGCAAATCGGACATCAAAAATGGCAATGTCCATAAACCTGTAGAACACTTCAATCTCCTGGGACACTCTGTAGCAGATTTGAAAGTTTCCATACCTCAACAAAAGAACTTCAAAAACAGACTTCAGCGTGAAACTACAGAGTTGGAACTCATCTGCAAACCTGACACAATCAGACTGGGTCTGAATAGGGACTTGGAATGGTTATCTCATTACAAAAAGTAATTGTCCCTCTTCACACATTCTTACCTTCTAATCAACTGTTGTGAATGGGTCTCATCTACCCTAAATGAATTAACTTTGTTAGCACTTGCTCTCCACATTATAATGTTTCTTACCCTTGCAAGGGAAGGGTGTATATACCTCCTAACTGTAGTTTCCACTTCATGCATCAGACGAAGTGGGTTGCAGCTCCCGAAAGCTTATGCCTGAAGAAATTTGTTAGTCTTTAAGGTGCCCCAGGACTTTTGTTGTTTTTGCTATATCCTAATTACATCTTTCTCTGCATGATCAGGCAATTTCAATCCATCAATGTTCAGATCAAATAGTACATAATTGAAATGAAAGAAATAGGCAAAAGAGAACTGGTGAGGTTAAAATTAACACATGAAAAAACAAGTTCCTTTCTGATGTCACTACTAACATCTTAACTTACTCAAAATCAAAGGCTATGTCTACACTACAAAAAGTTAATAAAGTTGACTATAAGTCGACCTAAATCCGACCTTATTAGGTTGACTTAACAAAGTGGTTTCCTTGAACAGGGACTTAGTAAGTCAATCTACCTGCCCTTAGGTTGACTTAATAAAGTGGACTTAAGCATCCACACTGTGCTTACGTTGACCTAAGTAGTTGACTTAAGGATTAGGTCGACCTAACCGGTGGTTCTTCTTAAGTCGACCTAAGCTCTCATTAAGTCGACTTAATGAAAGCCTGGTGTGGACAGGGACTAAGTTAGGTCGACTTAAGCCTCCTTAAGTCGACCTAACTCGCAAGTGTAGACATAACCAAAGATTTTAAATAATTAAAATAATTTAAAATATATGTTTTAATTCTTTTATTTTGGATATTGAAAATAAGCTAGTCAGTTTCACTTTTGTTCATCATCGGGTTCACCGGCATAGATCCCTGTTATGTTTGCAGCATACACACGAGAGAGAGAAATTAGAAAACAACATAAAATCCTCTTGCTGAAAGGTTGCAACAGAACTCTACTTTCTCTCTGAACATTCATAACAATAACCTGCAAGAAGCCCAAAACAGAGAGAGGCAAAGCAGGCTGTTCCCTAACACTTAAAGGCACAACGCAGCCTTCCTTATTCTAGGCTGGCTGGCTGCAGAAATGGCAGATGCCAAGCCCGCTCAGCTCTTACACTTCCCTATACAGCCTCCTCGCAAAAGTAGGAAAACCCCATAGAATTTAAAGTGATAGAAACAATTCTTCCATACACCTCAGTCCCAGTCCAGGAAAGTACTTCAGTACAGGCCTTTCTGAAGTGGGGCCCTCATACTGTTACATTTCTGTTGCAAACAGTACAAGGGATGTTCAGTTGTTTAAAAGAACAAAACAAATAATTTCCACCCCCAGGCATTCACAGATCAGGATCAGCCCCCAGAAAATCACATGAATACCTTAAATTTCCTGAAATTTAAAATAACAATAAACAACAATGTTGGAATTCATTTCATTTGCCTTTTTTGGTTTTTAAACCTCAAGGACACATCCTAACCACATTTTCCAGTTTTCCTATGCAACCGGGAGAGTTAGAAAATTTACTGGCTGATTTTTAAAAAATGAGAGCAGAGATGCTCACAAAACCTAATGACTCTAGGAGCTGGAGCTTGAAGAAAACCACAAAATATTGCAAGAATTGGCAACATGAAAAATAAAAAACTAGTTCCACTGGAATATTTAAACAGTGCATGGACACCTTTCAGTTGGTCTCAGATTTTGTGCAAGCTTGTACTAGTATCAATTAATATTGCACTCTTTGAAGTCCACCCAACATACACTGACCACCGCAATGATTTTGCCAAACCCTGACTATTGCAGTATGAGTGGAGCCGAACTTTTTTTTTTTTTTTTTTGAACAATGCCACTTTGTCAAAACTCGAACTGTTCACCAAACAGCGTCTGGCTTAGTGAATATCCCAGCTTGAAGAAAAGTTTTGAAATTTTCAAACCATTTAATTTCAATATTTTCCAAATGAAAAATTCCAGCTTCCTGGCTCAAAACGACTTGTTTAGAAATGTAAGATAATTAGAATATAACAAAACAAAACAAAGCATGCTTTAGAAGAAAAAAGAAAAGGTCAAAATCAGAGTGAACCATTTCAGAATGATCAAAACAAACATTCCAGTTATCTGGAATGAAAATTTCAGTTCATTAATATTTTTAATATTTTTTTTGGTCTCTATGGCTATGTCTACACTTGGCCAAATAAGTCAACTTAGCATGTCCACACTCAAAAATTAAGTCGTCTTAAAGGGGACCTTGCCAAATCGACTTAGAGCGTCCACACTGGACACCTAAGTCAACTTCTAGGGGCTAGGTGGACCTGGAACTTGTCCATGGTGGTGGTGGGGGGGCACCCCTTCCAAAGTGCCAGGGGGCTCAGCATTTGCCCCATTGTACCTGGGTACAATGGGGGCTGAGCAGGACAGGGACACTGGCAGGGCATAGCAGTGGGGTGGGCAGGGCTGTGTCCTTCCCTGTGGGGGGGGGGGTACGCCAGGCTCTGGCTGTGCCAGCCACCCTGGCAGGGAGGGCAGTGGGGGAGCCCTGGAGCCCTTTACATTGGCTTAAAGTCAATTTAGGGCTAATCCGCATCCACACTGGCTAAATTGACTTAATAAAGTCAATTTAGCCAGTAAAATCAACTTTAAATGAGGTTTTATAAAGTCGACTTTAAATTTCCTGAAGTCGACATAAGCAGCAGCTTAAGTTGATTTAAGGAAAGTGTAGTGTAGACGCAGATTAAATTAAGCTTAAATCGACTTAATATGTAAGTGTAGATGCACCCAATTAGAGAGGGGAAAAACATTCAAACTCTCAAAAATATTCTTGGGAGTGGGAAACTACTGTTCAGCTTTAGACTGCTGGACAAGGGAAGAGGCCACCATCAGCTATGGTGCAGAAGTGAAGGAGGAACAAATGTGGTGGAAAAACAGCATGACTGGGTTCTTGGGACTTGGGCCTGGGTGGATAATTGGGAAGTTACCAGAGCTGGACCCTTATAGATGTGAAAGATAACAGTGGAGCAGCTTTTGCCTGCAGCATCACACCTGGAATTAGGGGCTGGGGCTGCTGCTGACTGCCCCATTTGAGTGTACAGGAAATCCCTCCACGCTCAGCTTGCTTGGTTCTGCCATGGTTAAGATGAGACAGGCCCTTATCTGAACTGGCCCCAGGCTCTGAGGGAGGCTTTGTGTTCAGCACAGATGTTGCTGCCGTTTATTATTTGTGCTCTATTTTGTTCATGGTTTGACTATCGCACCCTCCCACGCATAGGCTGGCAGTGAATGGCCCAGCCCCGTACTGGGAACTGACAGTTATTCAGACTGTCCTCCAGGCCTCCAGGCCTTAGCCAAGCTAGATGCTGCCCAGAGAGAGGGCCAAATTCTCTACACAGCACAGGGCCAGGTTTCCAAGGGCTCAGCACCCACTCGCAGTTGGGGGGACCTGTGATCAAAAGGGTTAACCCCCCCCTCTCTCCCCCAGTATGCTGAGCTTTGTGGAAAATCTGGCTCTGGGAGCCTTTTGAAACTCTTGGCCTTAATAGTCCATGGATGATGCCCCACATTTTTTGATCTGTGACCCTGCCAGATGCCTGGCCCTTAAAAATAAGTGGCTTGGGAAGCTTTTAAAGTCTTGGTCTGCCACTCTCTCTGCATTGTCTGGGTTAGTTCTGCCCTTCTGTAGGTCGTTCCCCAAGGGCCCGGGACAGGTGGACTGGACCCAATTCTCTTCCTGCAGCAGGGCAGTCCATGGGGGGCGGCACCGGTCTGGAGAAGAGAAGCCAGGTCACCCTGGATTTAAAGAGACACAGGGCCACTTTAGGCTCAGAGAGGTAGGTTTTGTGGGAAGCCTCAGGCAAACGGAAGCATCCTTTTGGGGGCCAAGCAGAGCCGGGGGGCTGAGATGGAGACTCCTCTGGGGAAGGCTTGGTGGTCTTCAAGCTGAGGCTGTTTAAAACCCCTCTCTCCAAGTACCCAGAGCTGGCACTGCCACCAGGCACCACTTGGCCATGGCAGCTCTCCCAGCAGTGGGGGGGTCCCTAGTGGGATCCTGCTGCCCCAGCTCCTGTCCCCTTGGCCGGATCCTGGGGTTGCCCAGCCGGGTGCTGCCAGACAGAGCGCAGAGGCGGGTCGGTGCCACCCACCAGCCTCCTCCCCGCAGGGCCCAGCCCCGCCGCACTGGGTGGGGCCGAGCCCTGGCCCGCCGGCCCCATCGCCCGGTGCCGGCTGCTGGCGCTGGCCCGGGAGGGCGGCCGTGCTGCAATGCGGGGCGGGCGCCTCCTCCTCCTCCGCCCACCCCTGGAGGCAGCGGGGCTATCTGGGCCGGGCAGGAGCGCCGGCCTCGGGCAGGAATGTCCCTGCTCGCTCAGATAATGTTATTTATATCGCAGGGCAGGGCGGCTCCGCTCGGCGCTCCCGGCTCTGCCCCGGCCCCGCCGCCGCGCCTCTGCCTCGCCGCTGCCCGGGACAGGTGAGTCCGCGGCGCCGCGAGTTGCAGGGGGAGGAGGCCGGGCGCACGGAGGGGAAGCGGCCGGATCCGGGGCGCGCGGAGAGAGAACGGACCCGAATCCGGATCCAGCCCGGAGCGCACTGAGAGAGAAAACGGGTCCGGATCCGGGGCGCGCGGAGGAGAATGTGTCCCGATCCAGGGCGGGGCGCAGGGAGGGGAAAGGGTCCGGATCCAGATCCCGATCCGGGCGCACGGAGTGGAGTGTGTCTGGACCGGCGCTCACAGAGGGAGAAGGGGTCCGGATCCGAATCCAGAGCGCACGGAGGGGAGTGTGTCTGGATCCGGCGCCCACAGAGGGAGAAGGGGTCCGGATCCGAATCCGGGGCTTACAGAGAGAGAACAGTCCGGATCCGGGGCGCTCTGAGAGAGAACGGGTCGGGATCCATCCGGATCCGGGGCGTGCTTAGAGGATGGGCTCCGGATTCGGGGACGCACGGAGAGGAAGAGGTCCGGATCCAGGACGCACGTTGCAGGCCCGGTTCAAGGAGGAGGCTGCAGGCGCGCAGAGGGGGATCAGCCGTGGGTACGGGGGGAGCAGAACTGGGGAAAGAGACCCCGTTCCCTCCCGCCCCTCTTGGGGCACCGGCCCGCTTTCTGTTGTGCCCCTAGCGCTGGTGGATTGAGGTCCCTGGAGAAGCCTATATGTAGCATGGAGTGGAGGAGACAGCTCCCTGAGGGGCACGGGGAAGATGGGCTGGGATGGGGGGTTGTTTAAGTCCCTCCCGGCTGACACACTGCGGGCGATCTCCTCCTTGCCCTAGGAAGCTAATTCCCAGTGTTTCTCTGTGTCCTGGGATCAGGAATTCTCTCCCACCGAGCCCCCAGTGGCAGCATCTCTGGAAAGATCTGATACAGAAAGAGCGAAGTTAGGGTCTGGTGGTGTGACCCTGGCCTTGGTGCACCCAGGGATTTATTATTTAGATTGCAAGTTCTTTGAGGCGGGGCTTGTCTTGTTTTTCCAGCGTTTGTACAGCATCAAGCACAGTGGGGTTAGATTCATGATCAGGGCTTCTAAGCCCTACCACAATGCAAATAATAAACAAGGAGAGGAAAAGCGGGTGGGTAGCAGGCTGATGGCCAACCTCGTAAATGCCCAGTGAGTCCAGAGCTGCATGCTGGTCGGTGCAGCTCAAGGACAAGCTGGAGTGAAAGGGTGCGGTGGGTTATGTAGCCTCTCATCTGTGTGTGTCCTGCTTTGAATCCAATCCGTGTCAGTTGTGAGGGAGCCACTGCAGTCCATGTGGTGCCTGTTGTGACCTGGGTGTGGCTGGGTTTTGCCCAGACACCAAGCCAACCTTCCTGTGGGGAAGTCAGCATCTAGCTCCCTGCCCATGCAGGATGGTTTCTTAAGCAGTGGATCCATGTTTTTGCACCAGTCCTTTGTGAGTCTTGAGGGATGGGTGCTTCCGCATTCCCCTGGGGAAGCCAGTGATTGAAAACACACAATGAGGAACCCTCATGGCCTTAGAAGCACCACTTACCCACAGGGCTGTGCTCTAAATCCAACTCCTTGCACTTTCAAAAGGAGTTTAACTGCCTGTGTGGACGGTGTTGTGTGTATAGAACCCTGGGCAATGAAGGCTGTGTTCAACCAGCTGAGATTGGCTTCCCTGTTAGTCCAGCTAGCCTTTGGCCCAATCTTCCATACATTAGCCCACCATCTCCTCCGCCCACCCACGTTCTCATCTGTACAGGCCCTGTCTCTCTGGCTGGCTGGCCCCGTCATTTCTTCTGTCGCTTTCAATGTAGCTGCACTCTGATTGCACCTTCCCACACGTGTGACCCAGAGAGCACCCACTTCTGCCCTCCCCTCTGTCAGGAATACTGAAATTATGCTTTCTGAAGCAACTCTAGTGTGGCCACATTGCATAGTGACTACATCTCGATGCCTGAGCCCCTGCAATCCCAGCTCAGACACATGCTGTGTTTCTACGGATAATGCACATAAAGACAGTGCATACCCCCTCAGGTGGGAGGCCTGATGTCACATCTTTGCTTCGTCCGGCTGTTCTGATGTTGAGTTCCAGGTGGGTTGTCCTCTCAAAATTGTTTTTGCCACTGCGTATGGGATAGAGCACTTGGGGTCCAAATGTGTCGGTGCAGTCCCTGTGCTTTTTAGGGCTGGCCCTGTGGATTGTCTGGGCCAGAGAAGACAGCCAAGGTTCAGAACTTGAAAAGAAAACACGAGCCATCATGTCTGACCTGAATTAAGGCTTCAGGCTATAGGGACAGAGCTGAGCAGGCCGTGTTTTTGAGGACTGTGCTAGAGAGCCAGGGGATAACCTCATGGCGTGGGTCCTAAACTTGGACACAAGAGCTCCTGGATTCAATTTCCTGCTTCTCCGCAGACTCCCTGTGTGACATCAACTTGTCTGTGCCTCAGTTCCCCATCTGGACAATGGAGATAATTGCCCTGCCCTGCCCTGCCTCCCAGAGATGTGTGACAGGACGTACTTGAAGATAGTGAGCTGTGCAGACACTGTGATCCTAGGGGCCTGTGAGTTAGATAGTGACTTCTTTGGGGCAGAGACCCTCTTTTATTCTGTGTCTGCCCAGCGCCTCGCCCTACGGAGTCTGGGCCGTGGCTGGGGCTCCTGGGTGCTACGGTAACACAAATAATAAATAACAATGGTGCAAATACTGGAGAGAGAAAGAGAGCCGGGTGGCCAAGAGCCTCAGCTGTGGCTGCAAAGCCTGTGGGTGTTGGGCTGTTACTAGGTTTCATCCCTCAGCTCCTTCAGCAGGTGTCCCAAATGGCCTGTTGCCAGTTCTGTCTAGGTTGGGAATCCTGGACATCCGTAGCCCATCCATAGTGTCCAGCTGGCAAACCAGCCAGAAAGCTCCTCTCAGTGGGTACCCTGGCTTAGAGCAGGCAGTGTTGCCTAGGGGCAGACTGGTAGGAGCAGGGGGCCAGAGCTCCTGGGGGGGGGCAATTGTGGGGGACCCCACCAGTGGGAGGCTGGGACCTCAGGTGGGGGGCCCGCCAGTGGGTCAGGGCGCAGGACCCCAAGGCCCTTTAATCTACCCCGGGCCATAGAATCCCAATGCCTCCCCACTGCCAAGGTCTTTCCCCACCACAATGGGGACTTGCTGGAGCCTTTCCCATTGCCTCCCAGTGCTGGAGCCTTTCCCCACAGCATGTAGCTACCCGTGCAGTGCCCAACCATACTCCACACACCACTGGGAGCCCCAGCCTTCAGTATTTCTATTCCTGGCCCTCTTGTCTCAGCTTCTCCCGTGGTGTTCTCCACCCCGCTGTCCCATTGCGTCCGCCTTCAGAGTGAAATGTAAGCTCATTGGGTGCAAGGTCTGTTTCTGGGTGTCCAAGCTGTGCTCGTGAGTCTGACCTGCCTGCTGGCTCTCTAATGAAAAGGCCAGATAGCTGAGCATCCTTAAAATCCTGCCTGGAGCCTCTATTCTCTGACCCCCGATGCCCAACCAATCTGCAACCCAGCTCTCAGCTCCCGTCGGATAGGGAAGGGGAAGCTGGCGGTAGGGCTCTTCTGAGCTCTGCCCACCTAAGTAGCCCCACCCATGTAAGTCACTGGCGCTGCTCATGCCAGGTTGTGTGTGGGGGAGTGTTTCGGACAGAGTTGTGTGCTGCTGGGCTTCCTCCCCAGAGGCGGCCTTTGGCTATTGGGGGCCCCAGGCAACGGCACATTGTGAGTCCCCCTATAGACCTGTGGGGCCCTGTATAGGCCCACAGGGGCCCCCTGTCGCCAGCCCCAGCTCCCCTTCTGCTATTCCCAGCCCTGCCCCTCCCCCCCACATCCCCAGCTCACTTCGAGCCCCATCTCCCCCTCACCAACCCTGGACACAGGGGTCAGCTCCTCTGCTGACTGCCAACCGAGGCAGACAAGGGGTCCCCTTACAGCTTGGTGCTCTAGGCGTGTGCCTGCTTCGCCTACCCCAAAAGCCGCCTCTGTTCCTCCCTCAGGCTGGGTTGAGTCCAGGCTGAAGGAAGACAGCAGCGCTAGTGTGCCCTGAATGCCATGCACACGGGGCACCAAGGAGTCATGGTGCGCAGTCAGCCATTCGGAGCTGTAGCCCCCGCCCCCCTTCTGATCTGCCAGGAGCTGGGCTATTGTTAGCAGAGAGGACATCCCCTCGCTGGCCAGACAGTTCACACCTCTGTGAGCCAGGCGCTCTTCTGATTCAGGGCTGCTTATGCTCAGCCGCATCTCTGAGATATTGGCTTCCACAGCCCTAATGGCGAAAGAGTGGCTTTTGGGTTTGAAATGAGAGGTGACATTCTGGAAATTGAGACAGCAGCTTCTTGCTGCAGAACGTAGGGGCATCTGGGCTGGTCCTGAGTTAATGACCCTTCTCCTGGAGATGTATTATCCCTGGGGCTCCCCCGCTTCTTAAAGCAGTCAGAGAAGCAGCAGAAAGGAGAAAGATGGCATCAGATCCACTTGTGAGATGCTTTAGACATTAGTTGCCAATGTGAACATCCAGAGCTTTTTCTTTTCCTCCAAGTTTGGCCCAAACAAACCCTGCTGTTTCCCTTACTCCAGATGGCTCATCTCCCCATGCAGGGAATCTATATAATAACGCTTAGCGCTTCTTCGGCGTCTTTAATCTTCAAAAGGATTTCCAGGCACTCGCTGATCTTGGGGAGGCCCTGAAAGAACAGTACAGGATTAGCTTCTGGAGGGAGCAGCACATTTCCTGTAACGTTGTTTTTGCGGGGCAGCCTCTAATGTCAGCAACTTACAACAGCTAATTAAAATGAGACATCCCCCAGATCCAGCGCTGTGAGGGACAGAGGGGCCGTGGGAGTGACAGTGAATGTTTCCTGACCATTCCAGCATAAGCCCCGTGGCCAAGTTTTTGATCAATTTAGTAAACTGGGTGACCAGGAATCAGGTTTTCCTATCTAATCATCTGCCATTAGCTTGATGAAAGTCACCAGAGACTCTCAGTGAGGGAGTGGGCAGAGACTCCTATGAAACTTACATCTAACAGAGAGGGCTCCTTTCGTTGTTCTTTTTAGCTGGGTTCAGTCTTAAGAATATTCGCACTTTTTTTCTGACCAAGGCTCTGTCTCAGCAGTTGCAGCAAGTCTGATCTGTGCTGGCTCTCTGATTACTAGGCCGGATACGCTGCCGTTCAGCCAGTCCAGCTGAGTGTCAATTACCACAGAGAATTCCTACTCCTACACCTCATGCGCTGCATAAAGACAGCTACCCAGCGTGTTGGCAGGGCTTGGCGGGCTGATCGGAAGCTGCAGTCACATGTCACGCTCCACCTCCTAGGCCTCTCTCTCAGACCCTGCCCAAGTTTCCTTGAAGGGCATTGATTTCCCACCCTCCTCGCTTAACTTCTGTGTTGAAAATAGCCACAGAGTCTCCCGTCACTTTGATGCTCCTAACCTTAGTGTGGTTCCCCAAAGGCTAAAATATTTTTTATCATGATCTCTGCTGGCAGGTTCCTTTTTGGTCCTTAGTGTTCTGCCCTGTTGCTTTGGGTGCGCTGGCCTATCTAGCTTAGGCGTTTATATGGCCCCTACTGCTGGAGCGCCTGTCTGTCTCTTGATCCTTAATGGATTTATCCTCATGTCAAAGAGTCATGTGGTCTGGTATATGCCCCAGCTGGCCACCAGTCACCTGGGGGTGACTCCATTAATGCAATCATGTGCCAAGAACCCACACCTCCATAGGGACAGGCCCATGCCCTCCACCACTCTGACACTGGGCCTTCAATACTGTCCCATGGCTCCCTGCAATGAAACCAGCCATGCCAGACCCCCACAGGAGGCATGTACCCTGTCCCTTCAGGCGCTGCCCTCCCCTGAGTGCTCATAACAATATCCGCAGCCTTTGCAAAACAAGGTGACCTTGATTAATCACCTGACTGATGAATCTAAAAGTCCCTAGGATAGCCCACAGAGGCAGAAGTTACCATAGCCCACCCCCGTCAAATCAGAGTCAGCCAAGCTGTAAAGGACCCCATCTTTGGCTCCCTCTCCTGTTCCTGTGTCCACCTGGGACAGGCAGCCCTTCTCTCCATCACCTAAACAAACAAGAAGTCCGGTGGCACTTTTAAAGACTAACAAATGTATTTATTGCATAAGCTTTTGTGGGAGAAAATCCCACTTCGTCCCACTTTTCCCCTTGTTCTCCAGCTCAGTTCCCATGTCCTGCCTGCCCAGAGCTTCCTGTTGTTAGGTTTGGGTGAGGGGGTGTCTCTTTGTCAGGCTGTTAATTTGTCTTTGTTGATGTGATTCGGGTCCAGTCAGCTGTTTAGTGGCCTGGACAGGGAGGTGACACCCACCCACCTACGGCTCTTGTTTTACCCTGAGAGCAGAACTAATCCTTCCTCTCCCACATCGGGTACCCATGCAAGGTGTAGAAGGAAACTGAGGCACATCTAGGCGTCATAAAAATACTCCAAACAACTCCCACTGGGTCACAGTTCCCTCCCCCCCCCGGGTGAGGCAGGGATTTGGGTGGCAACATGGATGCCACGTTAACCCCAGTGAGAGTGAGAAAGTCCGGAGACTGAAAGACCAGCTCTTAGCTGCCAACTCCCAGGTCCCTTGGCTGGAGTTCAGAGTAGAGGGAGGGCTGGGTTCTCCTCCCAGCCACCATGGAAGGTGGGGTGAAACCCTCTGAGATAAGGGGCGTGAGAACCGTGGAGCCCAGAGACAGAGGGAAGACCTGCTGCAAACCCCTGTACCATAGCCAGGTTGGACTGTCTGTTATCCTGCAAAAGATGGACTAAATAACGCATGACCTGGCTGGGAGTGACTGTGGACCAGGAGACCATAGGAGGATACCTCGGCTGTGCCACACCTGGCTCCGGGAAGGCACACTTGCAGTGAGTTGCACTCCTTTATGGGAGTATTCCCCTCATTTTCAACTCAGTCCTAAGGGTGTGTTTACACTAGCAACTTAGGTCGACTTAAGCGCGTCCTCAAGTCGACTTAATAACACCCACTCTTTAGGTCAACTTAAGGCTAAAGTCAATTTGTTAAGTTGACTTAAAATCGGTATGGATGCCCTAAGTCAACCTAATGCTCTAAGTCGACCTAAGGGGGATGGGCTGGGGAGAAGGGAGCCGCGGCTCCCTGCCAAGAGGCGAGCCACGGCTCCCTTGTCCTGGGGAGTTGCGGCTCCCTTCTCCCCAGGAGCCACAGCTCCCTTCCCCCAAGCCACGGTTCGCCTGAGCCATGGCTGTCTGTCGACCTAGCACCTGCATGTGTGGACGCAGGCAGTCGACTTCAGTTTTTAGTGTAGACGCTGTAAGTCAACTTCACAAGGTCGACTTTAAGTTGACCTTGTTAAGTCGACTCAACAGAGTTGACGTAGCTTTTCTAGTGTAGACATAGCCTAAGTGCCTTGGAGCAGGGTCCACCTGGTTTGTTCTGTGTTCGTACAGTACCTAGCACAAGGGAGTCCCAGCTCAGGATTAGGCTCCTAAATGTGATGGCCATACAAATAATGATAATACAAATGGGAAACTGAGGTATTGAGCGGCTAAGTAACCTGGCCAGCGTTACACAGGATGTGTGGCGGAGTACGGATTTGAACCGAGGTCACAAGTCTTAGGCTAATGCCTTAAATCGCTTCCTTGAAAAAGCAAGTTTAAGAGTGAGCTTAAGAGCTGCCGGCTCTCATGGCTTTTTTCATGAGTCTCATGATATCAGTCGTTGTAAAGCCCCAGCTGCTGGAGTCAGGTGAGAATCTTTCGGCTTTCAGTCTCCAGCCCACGCGGTGGCAGAGGAAAGCTTGGAAGTGTGACCTCTCGAGGCTCTGAAAGCCAGAAGGCAAAGGAAGAGAACCTCGGCGATCGTTTTAGGGGAGACCCTCATTCCTGACTCGCTCGAGGCCTGGCAAGGCAGAGGACTACTGTGGCAGGGGGACATCTTTAGACAGGAGCTGAGATTATAGACTATTTTATGTAACTGCCTTCTATTTTTAGCATGTGGAGTGTCAGTGTATGCATGCGTCTTCTGAATTAATTGACATGGGATACTTACTGCAGTCTAGCACTGCTCTCAGGATGTGCCTAGTGTTGGCTAGACAGACAGCACAATTTTGGGGACTGACAACGGGGGAAAGGGAAGTGGGGGAAGGGGAATATTATATGTCTGAAAAATGATTATTTCTTTATTTACTCCTCCACCCTTGCCCCCCACTCCCAGCCCCCGAAAAAGAAAGTTATTTCCTACAAACTCTGCTCTCCTGTGCTTCTAGGCTGAGCTTCTGTCTGGGCAGAGGCAGTGCTGAATAAGCATTTTAGCCAGGGAAAAGTAGACTGATGGTGGCTCTCTAGGGGAGGATAGGCTAATGAAAATCATGGTGAATGCCTTTCCAAATGAGTGGGGAAAGAGGGACTGGGACAATGTATGCACGTGGGGGGAGTTAGCATTTTTCTTCAGGCCACAGCTCCAAGAGCCTGATGTTTTGGGAAAGATGGTGCTGTTAAATGATGTGTCCAACCTTCCTAGTTGTGGAGAAAGGCTTGAAAACCAAACCATTCGTGACTTTTATGCCAGTCCTTATTATTCAGGGGTGGGGAGGGAGTTGGTGTTTGATTCTGGGGGGTGACTGGTGTATGATTTCATGGTGGGGGCTGGTCTTGGGTTTGGGTGGGGAAGCTGGTGTTGCTTTTGGGCATGGCGAGGGGAACTAACTGGTGCTGGATTGAACACAGGAGCTGCCGTTATTGGTAAGTGAGCCCACGCCCAAATGCCGAGTGGCAATGGGGAATGAACAGTGGCATGGCGAGACGAGACGAGGCCCCGGAGAGAAATGTACTCTCTGGGAGAGTGAAGTCCTAAAGAGGTGTAGCAAAACCGTATCCCTTGGACTAAATATGAGCCAGGGATGCAATTTATGTAGCGAGCCTCATTTTCCCACCAGGTGTGCAGCACCCTAGGGTCCTGGCATATCCTGTGCTATTATGAGTGGTTTGGCCAGGCTGCATTGCATGCTGGGACATGTAGTCTTTGCCAGCGACTCTGTGGCGCATCTTTCATTGAGCTGCCAGCATAGCCTAGGGCTGGACAAAGCCTGCTCATCCCTGGTGTAGGGAGAGTCCCTGGTACAGCACTGGTTCATGTGCACAGCTGGCCCAGCAGGGCGGGGACAGGGTACCGGGGCTCTGTGCGGCTGGGTCCCCGCCACTTTGTTAGAAGTGCGGGTGGGGTGGTGTCAATGGAAGGCAGAGCGTGAGGACTGTGGGTGTGGGCTGAACAGCTGGATCGAGTCACCTGGGGCACAGTGAGAACAGGACGCCCGGGAGGTGGAGCCCAGTTCATTCATAGAGCGCTAATCTAATAACGCCCTAGGGCAGAGTCAGTGAGTGTGGGGAGAGGGAGGCCGGCGCCTGCCCCCTTGGAGTTGCTGCGGTTGTTAGGTGGAGACATGTCCTAGTTTAAGGCAGCAGTGGGACTCTAGAGCTCCCCGCTCAGTGTTTCCCGGGGAGGCTGCCATTTTAAGGAGATGGCGCCGGTTTCCAGTAGTGCTGAACGGGGCCCCTCACTCATTGCTGCGCTCGCTCCTGGCCCAGCGTGTCTGTTCGCTGCCCCCTTCCCACCCGGGGTGCCAGGCCAAGGTGGCTGGAGAGGGAGCAGCAGCGCCCGTCAGCTCACACTCACTCTTATCGCACGCCTCTTGTTCCCACGGGCCTGCAGCCGACCTTGAAGCACCACGTCCCATTGGGCCTGGGACAATGGAATGCCTGCGGCTCAGTGCTGCAATGATGGTGCCGTGGGCAGTGTCTTGCCTTGGCAGTGGGGATTGCTGTGTCTGGCACCTCCGCACCACTGCCACCCCCCAGGTGCCTGTGTCACTGGGGCAGGGGCAGCGGGACAGAGGTTAAAGGACCAGGACGTGAGCTTGGGATGGGCTGTGCCATGGGGACCTTGGCGGGGGCATGCAGGCAGGAGCGCCTGGAATAAGTCAGGTGTCTAAGACCCGGCCAGGGCTCTAAGCGTGACGTCTTTTCCCGGTTACACCTTTGCCACAGGGTGCTGCTTCTTTGGCATTGCGAGTGGGGAGCTGCAGGGAGGGCACTCCTTGGAGGGGGGGTAGAGGGAAGCCAGCCCAGCCGCTATGGTGCGAGCAGCGACTGGGATCTGGAACCCTTTACCAGTGGGGTCTATCCCAGCCAACGCGCCCATCTGTGCAGAGCCCAGCACCTGTCCCCGCTGCCCCCCACCCTCCTGTGGATTGCATGTGTGAGCCGAGGGGAGGAAGGGCATGGGAAGACCTGGGAGAAGCCGCCACCTTTTATCCCTGCCTCCGCAGCAGCCAGCGGGAGCCGTGAACGTATGCAGGGCTGCAGGCCTGAGAGTCTGACTCAGCCACACTCGGTTGGACTTCATGGGAATGTGGGAGTGACCCCAGCCCACTGAGCCAGCCCCAGACGCTCACACCTGGGGCAGCCTGCATCAGGGAGAGGGAAGATAACACATGAGAGCAGAAGTCAGGAGTATCTAGCATGTGCATGTGCCCATCCCCTCCTCCGCACCTTGAGGCTCTGCATGATCCTGGTTATGTATGTGAAACTTCTGTGTGTGCACATCCCAGCATGCAATGCAGCCTGGCCAAGCCAGTCAGGATAGCACAGGCTATGCCAGGACCCTAGGGTGCTGCACCTTTGAAAGGAAGATGAGGCTCGCCATATAGGTTGCATCCCTGGCTCATATTTGGTCCAAGGGCTGTGAGACTTGTTTGTGCATGTATGTGTGGCTCTCGTGTGTGTTCATGCACATGTATGAGACTCCTGTGTGCATGTACGAGACATGTGTGCACATGTGTGACTCGTGTGTGCATGACTATGAGACTCTTGTGTTCATGCACATGTGTGACTTTCATGTGTGTGCACATATGTGACCTGTGTGCATGTGCACATGTGAGACTTGTATGCTCATGCACATGTGTAAGACGTATGTGCACATGTGAGACTGGTATGTGTATGTGACTCTCATGTGTTCAGGCACGTGTGTGATTCGTATGTGTACGTGAGTCTTGTGTATGCACGTGTGTGAGATCTGTTTCTGCACATGTGACATGTATATGCATGTGTGAAACTTGTGTGTGTGCCCATGTGTGAGAATCTTGTGTGCATGTGTGCACATGAATGAAACTCTAGTGCATGTGTGTGTAAGTATGTGATATGTGTGCACATGTGCGCACATGCGTCTTCCTGGCACCTATTCCCATTAGGAGCTGGTTTCCCCTGGGCCATGCCTGGCACTTTACCTCTCATTGTTTACTGCCCCACCTCTGCGTTTCCTGATTTCCCCACCCCTCTGTTCTAGTCCTGGCTGATTCAATGTGGATCAGGCCCAGACCATGCTTGCTGGAGGGTCTGAAGTGGGGGTTCCTTTCTTGTAGCTTCCTCAAGTCAAGCCAACATGCCCGCGCTGTGCAGGCTGGGGTATTGGGCAGAGGGCTGGCACTGTGGGCCCCAAAGCTTGTTTTGTGGAGAGCAGCGGGACCTGGGTTCTGTCAGGCTGGAGCGTCTCCGGCCTCTGTGGGGCTGAGGAATCAGAGTCAATGGCAGCAGAAAGCTGGTTATCGGCTTCCCTGTGTCTGTCCTTGCCCCACTCTCTGGTCCCAGCCTCCAGCGCTGTCACATCACTGCATCGCTTGGGCCTCCAGCCGCTCAGAGCACACTCCTGAGGAGGTGGAGGGAGCTGCAGCTTTGGGGAAGATATCTTGGCTGGTGCCGTTAACCTTCCTTTCTCTTCCCTATCAGGGGGCCTCGGCTGGCTCAGGCTTGCGTTGAGGCCAGGGCACACCCCTCCCCCGTGCCTAAAATAAGACACCCAGCTGCTCTGGAGCCAAGAAAGACACTTTTATTATTCCCAGCCCAAGGCCAAGTGCAGACAAAGTCAGGCTGAGTGAATCTCATACCCATGTGGGATTGGGCAGGGGCTAATTCCAGATGCTCCTGATGCCTTTGACTTTCAATGGACCTGGGGCGGTTTTGGAATCCCCTGTGTTTCTATTACAGTTTTTCCACTGTCCCAGTGGGCACCGGGGCCTCACGGTGCTGTGTCCTGCCACCACATCAGTGGGTTCAGTCCCTGTCTCTGGGTGGATCTCATTCTGCCAAGAACCCAGTCGACAATGGCATGGGGAGAGAAGACAAGGGGAGATTCACTGTCTGTGGACACAAATACTCGCTTTTTTGCTAGCTGGTTTGTTTTGCAATTTCATAGTTTCCAAGGGCAGAAGGGACCATTGTGATCGTATCATCTGACCTCCTGCCTTACACAGGCCAGAGAGCTACCCCCAGATAATTCCCAGAGAAGAGCTTATAGAAAATCATCCAGTCTTGATTTAAAAAAATAGCCAGGGATGGAGAATCCACCACAGCCCTTGGTAAATTGCTCCAGTGGTTAATTACTCTCATTGTTAAATATGTACGCTTTATTTCCAGTTTGAATTTGTCCAGTCCAGCTACTGTATCTTGTTAGACCTTTCACTGCTTGCTTGAAGAACCCATCATCAAATATTTCTTCCCCGCATAGGCACTTATAGACCGTAATGAAGTCATTCCTTAAGCTTCTCTTTGTTAAGCTAAATAGATTGAGCTCCATTAGTCTATCACTGTAAGGTAAAATCAAGCAAGTCTTCTGGCACTTTTAAAGACTAAAAAATTTATCACCTGAGCTTTCATGGGGAAATCCCATTTTGTCAGATGCTTGAAGACGGAGAACTGGCAGCGTGGGAGGAAAAATAAATACAGGGAAGAGTAAGTCTTAGGATCAGGTCAGACTATTTCAGCAAATCAAAGCAGTTGTTTAGATTCAAACAGTGTGAAACAACATATTAGAAGGAGGGGAGGTAGAGAGGAGGCAAAATCACTTTTTGTAATGACCACCACCCAAACAGAAGGTGTAAAATGCATGCTAACCTAATAACACTATCTAGGACAGGGGTCTCAAACTCAAATCTCCATGAGGGCCATATGAGGACTAGGATATGGGCCCAAGGGCCGCGTCACTGAACCCTTTTCATACAAGTTGTTATTAGAACTAGAGACAGCACGGTTGGATAGCTTTATGACATCTTTGTAGAGGCCTGAATAAAACACACATTACTTTTAGAATTACTTCCATTCAAGAGCCAAAGGGGTAGCCGTGTTAGTCTACATCAGCCAAACAAACAAAGAGTCCTGTGGCACTTAAAGACTAACAAATTTACAAATTAACAAATTGGTTAATCTTTAAAAGTGCCACAGGACTCCTTGTGTTTTTTCCATTTAAGATAGCAGTATCATTAGAAAGACAAAGAGTAAGCAAATGAACACACTTAAAATTTTGCATTATAAATCAGTGGTTCCCAACCTTTAAAATACAGATTTTAAAACCTTGAAGGGCCACCAGTTTATTTAATGAAACTAAATTTAAAATTAATTCATTGAATTAAAATTGATTGTAATTCAAATTAATTGGATTTAATTCCAATTAATTGAATTTGAATTAATTTGAAATTGAAATTTAACTTTTAGAGAGGTTTTTAATTAAAATGAATGTTAAGGGGTTTTTTGTTTTTGTGTTTTTAAGAAAGAAGAAAAGGAAAAAAAGAAGAGAAAGAAAGGGTTGCATGCATCCCCAAGCCCAAAGGGGAGGCGAGCAGCCATAGCCTGGCTCCCAGCTGCATGCCGGGACTAGGCAGGAGGCAGGCTGGGCTGGGCCCCCCCAATGCAGAGCCCCCATGGACTCCTCCCTACACCCCCAGTCCCCTTTAGAGACCTAGAACCTGAATCCTGTCTGGCTCAGGCGCTCCCTGGCCCTCCCATTCCCGCTCCCCAGTGGCTCCCTGGCCCTCCCATTGCCTGGTGGCTTCCCAGGCCACCCATTGCCCAGCTGCTCCCCGGTCCCCCCGGTCCCTGTTCCCCGGCCCGGGTCCCCCCGTTCCCTGGCGGCACTTAGCCAGACTGCTCCTGGCCTGAACACACTCTGTGTGAGCATGCTCAGGGCGGGAGATTTGAAAACTCCCCAGCCTGGCTGCTGCTGCTCCCGGCTGACCTGCCCGCAATAGGGCAGGGTAGAACATGTGTTCCACCAGAGTTTTCTGGGCCCCGGAACACTGGCCCATCAAATCTGTGGGCCCCGCATTCCGGCTTACTTTAACCCCTGTATGTCTATTAACATACCTTTCATGGAGTGAGCAGGAAGATTGAAGTGTTCCCCTTTTGGTTTTTGAACGTTGTTATTTCTGATGTCAGATTTGTGTGCATTTGTTCTTTTGCACAGAGACTGTCCTGTTTGTCCAATATATAAGGCAGGGGGGCATTTCCGGCACATGATGGCATAAATCACATTGGTGGAGAGCAGGTGAATGAGCCCTTAATGGAGTAACTGGTTGGATTAGGTCCTGTGATGGTGTCGTTTGTGCAGATACATGGGTAGAGTTGGCAACGGGGTTTGTTGCCCTTTGTAGCTTGTCGCTGTAAGGTAGGTATTCTTCCTAATCCATTAATCGTTCTCGTGGCTCTTCTCTGACCCCTTTCCAATTTATCAACATCATTCTTGAATTGTGGGCACCAGAACTGGACACAATATTCTAGTAGCAGTTGTACCAGTGCCAAATTCAGAGGTAAAATAACCTCTCTACTCCTGTTCTAGATTTTCCTGTTTACACATTCAGGGATTTTGGCCATAATGCTGCACTAGGAGCTCAGGTTTAGCTGGTTATCCACCTCAACCCATACATTTTTTTTCAGTCGCTGCTTCTGAGGATAGTCTCCGATTGTGTAAGTATGGCCTGTTCTCTTTGTTTGGAAGTGTATACCTTTACTTTTAGCAGTATTAAAATGCATATTGTTTGCTTGCGCCCAGCTTACCAAATGATCCAGATCCATGAGAGGATCTTCCCTCTTACCCCATGTGATCTTGTTGAAAGCGTTTGGCAAGTCCAAGTACACTATATTGATTGTGTCACCTTTGTCCACATGTTTTTTGACACCCTCATAGAACATTGGCCTGTAATTGCCAGGATCATCTCTGGAGCCTTTTAAAAAGAACTGGCATCACATTAACTATTCTGAGGGCATCTGCGTCAGCTTGTCCCTTTGCTTCCCTTATCAGTCTTCTACAATTCCTAACTTCTGATTTATATTCACTACCATTAACTACCCCTTTTGCCCTTCTTCTATTTGTAATATATTGTTTTAATATTTTTTTTAATAAATGCCTTCACTTCTCCTTCAACCCAGGTTGGTTTTTCATCCAGTATGATCTTCTTCCATAATCGTGTTTTTCTGGGTATCTACTAAAGTGTTCTTAAGCAATTCCCAATGATCATTCACATTTTTCTGATTAAATTCTTTCTCTTAGCTGAATTGACTCATCATTGTTCCCTGCTTTGTTAAATTGGCCCTTTTAAAGCACCAACTACATAGAACAGAACTGGTCTGGACTTCATTCTGTTTGCACAGATGTGACCTAATCATGTCACTTGTTCCTAAACTGCTATTAATTTTTAGTTTTGTGGTCAGTTCCTCTTTATCCGTAAAGACAAGGTCTAATATGTAATTTCCCGTGTTGGATGCAACATTTTTGTTAGGATATTGTCATCCTGTAAGGTTTTGAAATACCAAGGATGTGTTAGTCATGGCAGTGTAAGACCTTTAGCATATGGCACTCAGACTGGAAGTCCTCTGTGATCATGCTGGTTTTTGTACATACTGTACATAGGTGTGTAAGGAGCTAGCCATGCGGTATTATAATGTGATTTGGGAGGCTGTAGCACCATCTAATACTCTCTCTTGTGCTTTATCTGTTAGGACATTGATCCATAAGCTTTCAAGATCATTTCCTTCTGATTTATCAATGACTAAGAAAGGGGCAATATCATTTTTGACACAGAGGGCCTCTCTCCCACTCCTCATTTGCCCCCTTGATCCTTCCTAAATAGGTTGTAATCATTAGCTATAACATGGGAACCAGTGGCGCACGAAAGGAGTGAGCAGGGACCATGCCCCCAGGTTTCCACCTGACAGGGCGCTGGCTGGGCTCTCCTTGGAGGAGTCACCCCCTTCTGCCATCCCCAGTGGTCACACCAAGCCAGTCCCTCTGCCTTCCCTCCTCTCCACGCCCACACTGCTGCAAGGAGGGAGCTGCAGGAATCCTGGCCACGCAGGAGCCAGGCAGTCAAAAGTGGAGATCCGGGGCAGACCCTATCATGGCCCTGCCCTCCTGCCACCAGGCAGCCTCCTCATACTTAATTTGCCCTTCCCCCCGTCAGTGGTAACCCTGGCAGTGCCCCACGGGGAGGGAGGTTTGTGGGCCTTTTTCCTGTTTTCTCCCATTCCCGCTCCCCACGGCACCTGCCGTCCCCAAGAGTGGGGAGTGGGGAAGAGCGGGAAACACGCCTGCACACACCCTCCCCCCCCATGACATGCTGGTGGGTGACCTGGTCTGAGAAATAAGGTTGCCCCAGCTGCTGATTTCCTTGTGTGTGCATGGGTGGGTTTGGCGCCTAGGCGACCAGTGTGGCTGAGTGCTGGGAATGCAGCCTGGGGAGTTACCGGAGGGATTTCCAGACCAGCAGGCTCTTTGGACCATTCAGGGTGACCTCCAGCAGGACAGACCCGAGAACCTCCCATAGTGTTCCCCATGGCCAGCCTTTGAGCGGGTCGGTCAGATAGAGACGCCCTCTGCCTATCCTGTGATCTGTTCTCTGCCTGCCTCTCCATCCGAGTCCCACCTCCAAGCACACAATCTTTCGCAGGCATTTATCGGCCCCCGTCCCCCACTGCATTTGGGCCTGCTCCCGTGCAGCAAGACACCACTGGTATCCCTGTGTTGCTGTTGGGAAACCAAGGCACGATGTGACTAAGTGACTCACCCAAGGTCACACATGACATCTGTGACAGAGCAGCGGATTGAACCCCGGTTCCCAGATCCTAAGCTAGTGCCCTGGCCTTGGGGCCATCCTGTTCACAACACAGCAATGGCCAGGATGTTAGGTGAGATGGGTTTGCCCGGTTACCATCGCGTCCCGTTTCAGAGCCGGCTGCGTTCTGCTGGACAGTGACACCTGCCAGCTGTTCCCCTCTCTGAGCCCACAGGCTGAGGGCCGGGGGTCAGCACCACCTGCCATGCCCACATTTCATAATGTGGTGATCCCCCGGGGCTCTGCCAGAGCCACGTGCACCTGTCTCCGACCTGCAGTGTGTCTGGGGTGGGGGTTCCCTGCATGGCGGACTCTGTTTTCTGCTGCCTGCTGAGATTAGCACAAACAACAGCAAACCACCCACCTGGCTGCCTTTCTTGCTGGGGATGGGCTAAGGGGCAGTGCAGGCAGGGCCTGAGCTGAGGCAGGCATCGGAAGTAACACACCAGCTGAGCTCAGTGCTTGGACAGGAGCCTCCCGGGAAAGGCCGTAGTGTTTGTTCTGAGCAGCGCTAAGCCCAGGTCCTGAGGCTGCCCTTCTTGGGCTCTGTTTTGCAAGCGGTGTCAGCTGTTTGTGAGATGGAGAACAGGGCTGCCGGCCCCTCGTGGTCGTAACAGGTCCCCGGCACTTGTCCTTAGGGAAAGGACAGAGTTATGTTTTGTCTCCTGTGATTTCCCTGGGTGCTGTGCCCTTTCTCTTTTCCTGCTCTGCACCGTTGTGTAGGGTCGCTATGCTCTATTCCACAGCTGCTGTGTTCACTCCCAGAGGCGGCTGCATGTCAGTGTTGGGTGGAGTGACACCGATATACAAGCTGCGTGAGGACAGGTGCCATAGATGTGCAACAGCACCCTCCTGGTACAACAGTCAGGACGTACAGCTGCACGGCTGTAGCATTGAATGAAGGCACTAACTATGCCGATGGGATTGCTTCTCCCGTCGGCGTAGTTAATCCATTCACCCGAGTAGCTGTAGCTATGTCGACTGGAAGAAGCCCTCCCATCAATGTAGTGCTGTCTACACTAGGAATTCAATAGGAGGGGGTTGCTCAGAGGTATGGATTTTCCACACCTCTGAGTGACATAGTTATATCACCATAAGCCTCTACTCTATTGTAAACCAAGCTGAAGTTTTGATCCTCCTTCCTTCACCACCATAAATCAGGCTGGATGCAGAGACGGCAGGTGTGAGTCTCTGGCCTGTGAGATGTAGGCGATCAGAGGAGATCACCGCAATGGTGCCTTCTGGCCTGGGAATGCCTGAATCTCTACCTTGCTTCAGATCTACCTAGCAAGAATCATTCTTGGCCGTGGCACTGGGATTTGTCAGCATAGTCAGTTGCATCAGCGCTCCAGGAGATTGGCAGAGCTTAGTTTATGGAGATCGGGGATTTGGGTTTTTTAAAGAGAATTGGCCTCTTGTGACACCCAGTGCATCTGGGAGTGTCTGAAAGGGAGGGGAGCTGAACTAGTGTGCCTTTGAATTTCCCTCTCCCAGATACAGGTGCCAAGCCAAGATCCTAAAAGTTCTGCTCTTTGCCCCTGACTGCGAGCCTCATCTAGAGAAAATGTTCTTCACCCGATGGACAAACCTGTCATTTAGTGTTAATGGCTATGTCTATACTAGCAATTTAGGTCAACTTAAGAATGCTTAAGTCGACTTAAATTACTCCATGTCCACACCAGACTGTCTTTTAGTCGACTTAAGGGCGTCCTTAAGTCAACTTAATAACTGAATTCCTTAAGTCAACCTAAGGTTGAGGTGGCTCGGGGACAAGAGAGTCCCAGGGGCTCCCTGTCCTGGGAGCCCCTGGCAGTTGTCTTCCCCAGTGCTCAAAAGACAGGGGAACCTCTGGGGATCCCCTGTCTGTGGAGCGCCGGAGAAGACAGCTGCCAGCGCTCTGTGGACAGGGGATCCCCAGGGGTTCCCCTGTCCACGGAGCACTGGCAGCTGTCTTCTCCTGCACTCCACGGACAGGGGAACCTTCAAGGGGGAGCCCTGACAGGTCCCTTCTTGCCCAGACCCACATGGGTCCCAGCAAGAAGGGAGCCCCGCTCTCTTCTCCCTGGGACCTGCGCGGGTCCTGGCAAGAAGGGAGTGTGGCTCCCTTCTTGTTGGGACCCATGGGTCCCGGTGAGAAAGAAGCTGCAGGTCCCTTCTCCGTGGGGAGCCAAGGCTCTGTCTACACTTGAAGTGTAGACATAGCCACTGTGTCTGCATATCCCTGCCACTGGAAAGAAAAGTTTGCAGACTTCTGGGAACCTGGCAGGGGGTGACTTTGTGTTTTGTTCCACACTGATGGACAGCGTTGCTTGCTTTATAATCCTTAATGCTAAGCAGAGTCACAGCTTCACTAAGGTCTGTTTACACTGCAGCTGGGCTTTTTAAAGGAGCATAATTGAGTTAATCGAACAAGAAATCCTGTGGCATTTTTAAAGGCAAATGAATATATTAAACACATGAGCTTTTGAACCAGTAGGAGAGCACTTCTGTGTCCCTGGATATTCTGTAAGAGACATGAACGCTTCCGTACTTCAGCAAAACAACTTCCAAAACAGACTTCAGTGTGAAACTGCAGAGCTGGAATTGGCACCATCAGACTGGGTCTGAATAGGGACTTAGAATGGCTAACTCTTTATAAAAGGTAATTTCCCCCTCTTTTAACATCCTCACCTTCTCATCTCTTGTTGTTAATATCCCACAATGACACTGTTTCAATTCAAACAACTTGTTTGTTTGGTTGAAATAGATTAACAGGCTGCCCCTCTAGGACTGTTTGAACTGCCCTTGTTACTCACCCTTCTCTGCATGTGCATCTATACCTGACATTCTGCAGTTTCCATTTCATGTGTCTGCTGAAGTGGGATTGTGCCCATGAAAGCTCATGCAATAAATAAATTTGTTAGTCTTTAAAAGTGCCACAGGACTCCTTGTTTGTTTTGCTGAAACATTCTAACATGGTGTCATTGGATGTACATCTGTGTGCTCCTAGGTTATGGTCTGTGTAACTTTCTTGTTCACTTTTGCTGTGTAATTGTGCAGTTTGATGCCAATTATGCCATGCAAGGTTCCTTTACGAATGCTCATAACATATTCTACATGATTACTATGACATCATGCTCCCGGCAGCATCCTGTATGTGTACCCATGGGAAGCAGGTCACGTGGCTCAGGAGGGAGGGGGTCAAACAGAACTCTTCCAGCAGCACAAAGCTGTGAGCAAACACAGTGACCTGAGAGGTGCATAACATAAGAATCACCTCGGCACGAGAGGAGGAGGCTAAGAGGAGACTGAAAAGCAAAGAAAGACAGTTTGAATGGGGGAGAAGTTGCTGGCTTTTGGCCAGAGACACTCCATCTTGAAACTTCTACAAGAAGAGAGATGGCAGAGACAGCTGCAAACCATCACAGCCAGACCTGGGAGTAAGAAAGAGGAGAACAAGCTAAATTGTGATCCGAATAGTGTTATAGGGTGTTTTATCTTTTATTTTCTCATGGCAACTCCTGACTCCTTTATTAAATGATTGTGCATTGGTTTGCTATATACTCACTTAAAATCATATCCTAATCGATAAACTAGTGTTTGTTTTATCTAATGCTGTGTGAACTTTAGAAGGTGTGAATCGGGGTGGCTGGGCAAGATCCATTTCAGTGTTAAATGGACGAACGTGTGTCTATGGAGATTGGGGGTGGGTTCCAATCTCTGTAGGATGGGGGTTCCCGGTGTGGTTTCTGGGGTCTGGGGGTGCTCACTTGGGGACTGTCCCGTAGGTGCCTAGTGGGTGCACACCCACTGCCTGGGACTGATTACATGCAGGAGGCTGGTGTGGTCTGATTCAGAAGTGAGTGGTCACCTGGCAGAGCAGGGTCAATCGGGATTCGGGAGTGGAAATCTGGGGGGAGAGGGAGGTGTCATAGTGGCACACCAGATCAGATTTGGGGAGCAGCCTGTCACACATGGCTACCCCTCTGGAACTGAGTTAGGTGTGCAATGCCTAATAGCTATGAGTAACATTTCCAGAAGCACCCAGTTAACTTCAGGATGCAAGTCCCACTCACTGTCAATAAGACATTTGCTCCCAAGTCATGTGAGTGACTTCGAACACCTCTTCCATGGACACTGAGAGCTGGGCACCCAATGTTCATTGCAAGTCAAATGAATGGTCCATCTAGCCCAGCATCGTGTCTTCCAACAGTGGCCAATGCCAGGTGCTTCAGAGGGAATGAACAGAACAAGTAATCATGGAGTGATCCATCCCTTGTCGTCCACTCCCAGCTTCTGACAAATAGAGGCTAGGGACATCTTAGAGCATGGTTTTGCTGTGAGGGCCAATCTTACTCTATATCCACTGAAAACAAGAGCTGGTAGGAAATTTTTCAACAGAAAAGCTGATTGGCCAAAACGGAAATGTTTTGTGGGAACGTATCCATTTCTTTGACGCTTTCACAGAAGAGCATCTAACATTGTGGCTCAGCTTTATTGCTTAGACTTTTCTGTTGCATTACATGAGATTGGAATCTCTGAGGGGCAGAGACCATTTCCTTATTCTGGGTCTTTGCAGCGCCTCGCACAGTGGATCCAGGACTGTGACAAGATGTGACAACAGTGCAAATAATAAAAAGAGGATCACTGTGTTTTGTTATAAAATCAAAACTCGCAGAACATCATATTAGAAACCCGAAAACGGTATGATATAACCTGAAAGCCTAAATAAAACTCATTGACAAGGTCTCAATGAAATATTTTGGGTCATTTCATTTCTCAGAAGTTCCAAGCTTTTGTCTTTTTGTCCCGATTTGAGGCTGAAGCCGGCATTTGCAATCTTGGGACGTCCCATGAGGAGACGAGCCCGTTTTCCAGCTCTTTCTGTTTAGAACGGTTCGAGTGCTCTGCTTTCCCAGCATTGCAAAAGGGGCTTCTGGACCAGCGCAGATGCAGAACTTTAAGTGACTGCAAGGCATGCCCAGCTTCTTCTCGCACCCTAGCTATCTTCCCAAGCATGATTCATACTTCCTCTGGCTCCTGAGCTGTAGGTCTCCTGCAGACCACTGAAGAAAACCCAAAGAGGGTGCGATGCTGCACTAGTGGACTTCCTCTGCCCACGTGTGGTCACCTCCGTGGGCCATGGAGGCTGAAAGGAAGAATGGCCTGTGGGTAGGGTGCTAGCCTTTGACTGGGTGATCTGTGTTCAAATCCCTGCTCACCTACTGATTTCCTGTGTGAAAGTCGCTTAGCTTCTCTTGACCCCAACTGTAAAATGGGGATAACACTGCTGTACAGGGAGGGGGCGGGGTTAAATATATCAGAGCTTAAGTGGACCTCAGTTGCTGTGATGATGGGGACAAGAGAAGTTCTCCAGTTTTCCTATGGCAAATTCAGGTTTGCACAAGGCTGGAGTTGACTGTGTGTGGCACATGTCTTCACTTCAAGCAAAGCCCAAGATGCAAGCCGTTCAACTATTAGCCCCCTGTGGAGTTGACGCTGCTGATTGCTGAAAAGCGAAGGAAAAGTTGCCATTGAAACAGCCACTGTACAGAAACCCAAGAGAAGATGAAATGGTGGGCAGCAGGAGAAAGCAGAGCAGCTTTGGGCTCTTTCTCTCCTGCCAATGCAATGGAGGCTGCCAGGCACCTGGCCAGAGCGTTCTCATACCTGTGCACTGTCTAGCGCTGGCATTTGAATGAGGAACAGACCCTGGCAAAAGTTACAGAGACTGGGAAGGCCCTCGTCTAACTCCTCAGGAGCAGCTGGGGGATGTGCCCCCTTCTCACAGCTGTCCTTGTGGAAACATGACTATTGAATCAGTCCAGGGTTTCCACGGGTTTAAAGTCTCACTCCTGATTTGCAGGCTGAGTCCAGGCCATGGGAGACACCCCACACACCCCTGCCTGCCCAAAATTCATGCATTGCAGAGAGCCCAGCGCCCACTCCAGTGCCGCGTGCATGCTCCTGGCTCCAGAACGCAGGCTCAGCGTCCTGCATGGGGAAGAGCTAATCAGGGTGAAATGGACTGGCCCAGGTAGCCCCCTCCAGGTAGTGCTCGGTCCTAGCTGGTTGTGGCTGAGCCTAGCAATTGAAGGGGCTGAGAGAGCCTTACTTAGCACTTTGTTGTTCAATGTGTGGATTGAGAAGTCGCCAGTTCAAGTCCAGCTCTGTTTCGTGTGCCCCCAACAAGTTGGGGCGGTCTCCTTGGGCTTTTTTCACTTGCCTTCAGCAGCTAAGCAATGGGATGAGGGTAGCTACTCATGCAGGTCTCTTCTGAGCTCCATCTGGACCTTGCGGCTTCCTTAGCACAGGAGCAAAGAGAATCTGTCACTATACAAAGGCCGTTGCCGGTGGCCTTTCTCCGTCAGATGTTATTTCTGAGGCACTACCACTTAAAAGATTTGAGAGCAGCTCTTTAAATGAACACCGCCAGCACAGTTTGATCTTCCAGAAGTAACTACATTCAAAGCTGGCTTTCTTCTCAGGAAGTCTGTTCAGTGGCATGGCTCGTCTAAGCTGTATCTGGGCTGAGGGAGAACAGAGCAGCCCCTTTGTCGCTGTTTATATTATAGTCACACAGGCTTCAGCTGTTATCAGGGTGGCATCATGCTGAGGGACCCATCCCTGCCCTAAGGAGCTGACATCCTCAACAGAAAGGGAAACTGAGGCATGGAGGGGAAGCAATTTGTCTAGGGTCACAGAGGAGAGTCTGGATTAAAACCCAGGTGTCCCTATTTCCACCTCAGTTCGGCAGCCTTTCAGTACATTGTGCCTCTTACACATGAACAAGACTCGACACGCCAGCCCCCAACCTGGACTGGGTTGCTGCTTCACACACCTCTTCTTAGTCGATTTCTGTGGCCCACTTCACAAGCTTCAAGGCACTTTGAAGCATTGCAGGGTGTATAAATATTAAAGGCACAGACCCTCCCCTCCCAGCGCAAATGCAGTGTTACCAGATCAAGTACTCAAAAGTCAAGGATCTACAAGAGTTAAAGGTGCTTCCATGGGGTTCTCCTGACCGTGTCGCTCATCTGAGACCTTAGCGCTTAAATGCCTAGGAAAGCGTCTGACGAAGTAGGATTTTTCTCCCACGAAAGCTCATGCAATAAATAAATCTGTTAGTGTTTAAAAGTGCCACAGGACTCTGTTGTTTTTCTGCAATAGACTAACACGGCTACCACTTAGGAAAGAGAGGGTTACTTATGGGTGCTGCACTCCACCTACTTAACAACAAAAGGAATAGAAAATAATAATTCCTGTCTCTTACACAGTCCTTTCCATCGGCAGATCTCCAAGTACTTTACCCCTGTTTTCACACATGGGGAACTGAGGCACAGAGCAGCAAAGTGACTCGCCTAAGGTCACTCAGCAGCCAAGCTGGGAATGGAATCAGCTGTCCTGAGGCCCAAACCAGGGCTCTTTCCATGAGGTTGCACTTCCTCCCATACATAGAAACATAGGAATTGCCAGGCTGGATCAGACCCCAGCCCCATCCAGTCCATTGCCTGTGTCTCTGATGGTGGGCAGTTCTTCAGAGGAAAGTGTAAGAACCTGGCAGTAGCCCTTGCGGGATAATCTGCCCTCAGCATTAGATTTCATTCTAGTCTCTAGTAATCAGAGGGTGGCCTAAGCAACTTCCTGTAGCAGTGAGTTCCACAGGCTAATCACTCTGTTTGGGTAAGTATTCCCTTTTATCAGTTCTGAATTTTCCATCTTTTAATTTCATTGGTTGCCCCCTTGTCCTTATGTTAGGAGACAGAGAAACAAATTTACCAGTCTCCCTTCTGTTCAGTATTTTATATCCTTTCATCATGTCTCCTGTTACCTGTCTCTCCTCTAACGTAGGAAGCCCAATCTTTTCCAACTCTCTTTCTTGTAGTTTTTCCAGGCCGTTGGTCATTCCCATCACCCTGCTCTCAACTCAAGTTACAAATTTCTTGATTTCTGAGTATGTGATTTTGCCACCTTAATTTTGTATATAATTTCTGTAATATTTCAAAGGAACATAATTAACTAGAAATTTAGCCTCTATTGAGCATGCGCAGTTTTTTTAAGATGCTCAAAGCTGACCACATTTTGAGTGGATTTTCACAAGGACAGCATCTCTCTGACACTAGGGCTTCCATTGCAAGTCCCTTCTCCAAAGAGCAGAGAAGTGACAGAGCTTTCAAGCTCTGTGGCGCTAGAGTTTCTCAATAAAAAGGGTTGTAAGAAATTTAGCAAAACAATATATTTTCAGGGGCGGATATTATAAGAGGCAGGGGGAGGCATTGCCTCACCTGATTGGCCACTCTCTGCCTACTCGCTGAGGCAGGAGTGGTTCCCGGCTGGAACCCCGGATGTGGGATCCAGTCCTGGGCGGGGCACCAGAGCCTCCAGCAATGGCAGGATCTGGCCCCAGCTCCAGTGTCAGGAGCTGAATCGGGCTAGGCGCGGAGGGAGGGGGGCTGGATCTTTGGAACTGCCTTCCCCAGGTCAAGCTCCAAAATCTGCCCACCCCCTGAGCTCATTCCTTGAAACGACTGAACTATTTTAGCTAAAACTTCCCCAAAACATCAGTTCCTTAACCAACATAGCCACACCGGGAAAAGTCCTAGGGCTTGGCTACACTGTTGGCCACACTGTGGACATCACAGCATCCATTGTGAGAGTTTGATTGAGCATCCAGAAAGGCACGCTCAATCAAACCCCAAATTAGCTGGAGGTCGATTTGTGAAGACCTGCTGTCAAGTAGCATAGCACTGATTTGACAGGAAGACATTTCCCATCGACTCAGCACTGTGGGGACCCTGCAGTGAGCAGGCGGTAGGCAGTCGAAGGGAGATACACAAATTATTTTTATTAACTTGCATATCTCCCTTCGATGGCCACCAAAATCCCTGCACAGTGTAGACCAGCAGCTAGTGGTAGACACAGTTATGCCTGGATGGCTTATTTTGTGTAAACTAATCTGTCAAAAGCACTTTTTTCTGGTATAAGCTGTATATTCTATACCAGGCGCCCTTTCCTAGTGTAGACCAGACCTTCTTTAGGCCAATAGCATCTTAAAGCTCTCAAATGGACCCGTCCATCCACGGCGTCACTCAGCTGTGGCCTACTTTCTTGCCAAGCGCTGGCGTTCTTAACCCTTTTAAAATTCAGGCTGGAAACAAGGTGCATATTTTTAGCAGTGTGACGCTAATAATATTGGAACGGCTGATCTAGGCATGTGGTGGAGTCCCTCAGACTAGATTTCTAAAAGCTCCTCTCTGGTTCAGCCAGAAGTTCCAGGCTGGATTCTCTGGTGGGGGATCCCGTTCAGGAGAAGGTTGCATGCGAAGATGATTGTTCTGGTCACTTGTGGCCTTGAAATGGATGACCCCGTGGATGTTCTAGTTCAGCCCTTTCTTTTCTTTGAAGTCGGGCTGGCCTTTGCCTTCTTTCATGCTTGTAGTTTGTAGTCCCAGCAGCATGTTCGGGCATGGTGGTGATCCGGACCCTCCAGATATTCCTACACTTGAACTTAGAATTCGAACCGCTTTGTCTGCTGTCAGTGATCTAGGGGGTAATATGACCATGCAGCCATACCAATGGGCAAGTAATGGATCGCTGAGCGAAGCAAGAGAAAAGTTGCTGTCTAATTGAGCCCCAGAATCTTTTGTTTGAAAAGTGGCTAAGCTAAGGTGTCTCCAATGTCCTTGTAGGATGGCCCACAGCCAAGGGTTGCAGTGAACTGGATCTTGCTATCTCTCGTTTCCCCAGGCCTGGAAAGCCCAGCCCAGTATGTGCTGAACCATGGGGGAGGAGTGAAGAATGGGAAAGTCAGCTACAACAAGGATCTTTGTGCTTCCTGGCCCTTGGAAATGCAGCTACTTCTGGAGCAGAACATGGCAGCTGTTTAATACAATACCATCCAATTAAACTGCACACTGCCATTTGAGACTGTTTCCCCTGCTGCCATTCCAGCTGACAGCAAATGTCCCTAAAATGTGCAAGAGCTCAATGAAAACAGGCCGGGCTTGGATAGTTGGTTTGCTCTGCCCACTTGGCAGCGCTTTGTGGCACTGGTTTCACGTTGGTTTCCCTTTGTCCAGCTCAGACTTCGTAATTGACTAGATTTGACCTTCAGAGTGGCCCTGAGCAGCTCCCAGCAAGACTACACAGCCATCTGGGGGGTGACTAGGAACCCCAGAGCTGGGTGGATCTGCCAGGGAAAATGAGGCTGGCAGCAGATATTTACCAGTGCTGGCACTGGGCCAGAACAGCGGGAGAGTGCTGCAGGATTTTTCATGACAAGTGGTGAGGGGTTCGCTTTCCATCTGACCCCAAAAATGCAGCCATCGCCCCACCCTGGGGCATTGGATTTCCCCTGGATTCTTCCTGCTGAATACCAGTCAGGGCTGGCCCCACATAAGTGTGTGTGATTGGATCCAAGTTAGTCTGGTGTGGCAGGACAGAAGCGTGCTGCACACACAATGTTCTCGCTCTTCGCTTGGCAGCCCTCAGCTGTCATGGCATGCCTGCTATTTGCCCATCATTGCAAACTCGCTCTGCCAGCCTAGCGCATGGGACACTATCTGCTCGTGCTGGGTCCATGAATGCCGCTGGCCAGCTTTACAGCCTGTGCTTCATAGTGCCCCTGCGTGCTGTCATGCCACGGACAGTGGCTTTGCACCTGTCCTCCACGACATTTATCATAGGCATGCTAATATTTGTGGTAGCACACCGGTGCCTGGTACTGGAGGGTGTCTGCCCGCATGCTGTCCACTCCCCATTGCCAT
The DNA here is from genome assembly GCA_007922175.1 of Pelusios castaneus. Classification (NCBI taxonomy): domain Eukaryota; kingdom Metazoa; phylum Chordata; order Testudines; family Pelomedusidae; genus Pelusios; species Pelusios castaneus. The sequence goes on from ML686177.1 coordinate 1,206,068, forward strand.
GCACCCACTGCCTGCTCACATGCCCATGTGCTGGCAGAACAGACATGCACACGGAAGCTGTGTGTCTTCCGCAAGCTGTTTTCTGTTTGCTGGCCTGAAGTATACATGCAGAGACTCCTCTTTCTAGCTGCCCAGCTGGTAGATCACACACTGATCACCAGATTTGGGGTAAGGAAGGAATTTTCCCTCGGGTCAGACTGGCAAGGACCGTAGGGGTGTTTCTTTGTCCTCTGCACCTTGGGGAGTGTTTGCCTGCTGGGATCCGCTGGATATTTCTCACCTAATCTGCTTCCTGTCATTACGCTGGTGGCACCTCAGTCTTGCCTGGTCCCTGTGGCTTACAACAGGTTGGATCAGAGGTTCTCAACCTGAGGGCCATGACCCCTGAGGGGTCAGCCCTTGAGTTTGCGAATAAGGGTGACATGGCATAGGGGGGAGTCAGGGCCGTTCTTTGTGGGGGGCGAGCAGGGCGACTGCCCCAGGCCCTGTGGTTTGTCTGGCCCCATGCTGCCCCCCCATGGGCCGCATGCTGCTTTCAGCAGCATTTTGCATTGGCCTGCCCGCGGAGGTGGACCAGTCAGCCCAGGGTGGAGAGGGAGCATGGAGCCCGGCCTCTGGCCCAGGGTGTCCCCCACCCCCTCTGTGCTGAGGGGGCTGGGGACCCCCACAAGCCAATTGGCCCTGGACCCCACCAACCCCTAGGAATGGCCCTGGGGGAGTCATCACTTTTCTTGGGGCGGAGGGTCACAGCCTGAAATATTTTCAAAGGGAGTCCCAGCAAAAAAAAGTGTGAGAACCCCTGGGCTAGATTCCCAAAGGCTGAGATAGTTCAGTTTAACTGAAGTTGTTAGGTAGCTGCGTGGTTTCGGTGGCCTGCGCCATCCCAGTCAGAGTGGAATGATCTCACGATCCCTTCTACTGCAGAAACGTCTTAGGGTGATAGCCAGAGAAATGCAACATTTGACAAAAACGTCCGCAACTCCAGGATGGGGCGAATCTTCGGTGGGCGGCGTTGGTCTTAGCTCCAGCTGAAGATCTGCCCCAGGTGGGGCGTGATCCAGGGCTCACTGCGTGCCGGGCGGCCACCTCTGAGCCACGGATGCTCCGAAGCTTCCACCTACAGGACAGAATTCTGTAACGTTAGCCGTAGTGCCTTGTGTTCATGGTCCGGGTTCAATCCCAGCTTTAACCATGCATCCGAGTGGAGCAGTGGTGGCTAGGCACCCTCCTACGTGCCCGCAGGCCGCTCCCCTCAAGGAATCAAGCTATTCCACCCATGAAACAATCACGCAGCTTTCAACTGCCAGGCGCTTTGACTGTCCCTGTGGAAATGGACCTTAGGGATCTCATGAATCGCACACATGACATCCACATACGCTGTCTCCCAGACCATGATCCTGCCAGTTCTGGGACTCTGCCTGCACAGAACAGTTTGTAGATCTGCAGCCTTCATCCTGGCTATTGCTTCCAAGTGCCAGCCCTTGGTATTTCTGATTAGGGCATTCCTAGAGGTGTGGATGTAAGAGGCTGTGAGATAAACCAGGGGCGCAGTGCAGCTCTGCCAGCCCCAGATAAAGGCAGACAGAGGTTTTCAGCTCCATCCTTTGTAGCTGGGTTTGGCTTAGCTTGTCTTTAATCCCTCTTAACAAGTGTCTCTGGACATCCTCACCGGAGCTCTCCAGTCTCTAGAATAGGGTCCTGGAGCTGGGATTCTTCCATTCCAAGGTCAGAAGGGGCCACTGTGATCATCTAGTCTGGCCTCTTGGATGACACAGACCTGCCCCAGAATCCTTCCTAGAGCAGAGCTTGGAGAAAAAATTGCCAGTGATGGAGAACTCGCCAGGGCCTTGGTAAATTGTTCCAATGGTCCTTTGTTCTCCATACTGAAAATGTATGCCTTGTGTTCAGCCTGAATTTGTCTAGTTTCAACTTACAGCCAGTGGATTGTGTTAAACCTTTCTTGTTTAGATTGCAGAGCCCCTTGTTGTATGGACTGCAATCAAGTCACCCCTTAGTTTTTTCTTGAGCGCTGTGAGTGCATCACAAGAGAAATCAGGTTTTCTAGCCTTTTAATCCTTCTCATGGCTCTTTTCTGAACCCGCTCCAATTTATTCACATGCTTCTTGAACCGTGGGCACCAGAACTGGGGACAGCCTATCCAGCAGCAGCAGGGCTGGATCAGAACAGGGGCTATAGGGGCTGAAGCCCTGGGCCTGGGCCTAAAGGGGGCCCTGGTCTCCAGCCCCTAAGGTCCCTGCATGATCTGGCCCACCATCCGAGCCCAACGCCAGCAGGGCTTGGGATGGGGGGTGCTGGGAGGGCCCCTGCCGGAGCTGGGAGGGCGGGACCCTGGAACCAGAGGCCAAGCTCCACAGCGCTCCCACCCTGCTCTGCCTCTGGGCCGGCTGGTCTGCCCCCAGGGGGTGAGGCCGGCTGACAAATGATGTGGCCACCAGTGTGGCCTTCCAGGGCTTGTGACCCTGGAGGGCCACACTGGAGACCACACCGTGCGCCAGCCCGCTCTGTCTCTGGGGGCAAAGCAGCTGGACCAGGGCTGAGGTGGGAGCACTGCATGGAGCAGCCTCTGGCCCCGGGGCTCCCCCAGTGCCAGCCCACCCACAGGCCACTGTGTTGGGGGGCCAGGGCCCCAGGCAGGAGGGCCATATAGTAGTGTGCAGCCTGGGGCCCCGAGGCCCCTTAATTCAGCCCTGAGCAGTGGGCACACCATTGTCAAATTCAAAGGTAAAATAACCACTCTGCTCCTGTGATGAGATCCCTGGGATACAACCTGGATCTCTGTGACTGCTGTGACCCATCCAGGAGCTTTGATCACTCAGCCATCAGTACTTGGCTCCTCCTACCCAGCTACATTGCAGGAATGGTCTCTAAGCCGTTCATGAATTGTATGGTGAATGGCACCAGCAAACCACCCGAGCTCCCAGCCTCGCACAATATATCATCATAATCCTCTCAAAACTCGCTTGGACATGGCAAGCTCATTAATTAGTTTGGCTTTCCAACAAAGGGTGATGTACGTGCAACGACTCTTGTTAACTTCAGCTGGGAGTCTCTAAGCACCTCAACCAAAAACCCCCCCACTGTCTTAGGTAAAATATAAAGCAGATAAAGTACAGAAAGACAAATCTGAGATGCATATGAGCATCAGGCATAGAGATCAAAGTTGGTTACGTAAGAAATAAAAATAAAATCAGAGTCTCTGTTCTACAGACTAAGCAAGATTTGAGTCAAGTGGGGTGTCATCCCCCTGGATCCTTCGGGCAGTTCATAGTGCTTATTACCCAGGCGGGAATTTCCTTCCAGCCTGTGTCCAATCTCCCCAGTTCAAAGACTTTATCTTCCAAACAGTCTTCCAGGTGCTGAGTTGGGGGAGAAGAGACTCACCCTGTGGTGATGTCATTGGCCCTCATTTAGTTTCTCTCTAGGTGCTAGAAAGATGCTGGCTGTGACATGGGGGTTAGATAGCCTCTACTGCAGATGTGTTCTCTCCGAGAAAATGGATCCTTCTTGATAGGCCATCAACACCTGCTTGGCCAGTGTTAGTTGCTCCTTCGTGCCACTGAAAGGCCTGGTATGGGCAGCTGTCAGCCTCACAATGTATTTCAGTAACACACACATAGGAAAACTTCATAACTTCACAGATGGTGGTAACACACATAATTTACCACGCTAGTCATAATGTTCAACAGATGTTGCCTCACAAGCATACTTTGTACCGAATGTACCAAAATCATATCACAGTGATGAATATGGAGGTGCTATTTTGAGGTACGGCATGTCACAACCTCTACTTGAGATTCCCCTTTTATGTATCCCGGGGTTGCCTTAACCGTAGAGTTTCATTGGGAACTCACATTCAGCTGATTAGCTATCATGACCCACAAATCTTTTTCAGTTCCTGCTTCCCAGGATAGAGTCATCCAACCCATAAATACGACCTGCATTCTTTGTTCCTAGATGTATGCATTTACATTTAGCTGTATTAAAACACACATTGCTTGCTTGAGCCCAGCTTATCAAATGATCCAGATTGCTCGGTATCAGGGACCCGTTCTCTTCATTGTTTATCACTCCCCCATCTCTGTGTCACCTGCAAACTGCACCAGCGATCAGGCTCACTGCCAGATCATTGATAAAAATATTAAATAGAGAATTGATCTCAGCTGGTCCCCAATGGATACACACCTGTTTGATGATGGTTCCCATTCACAGTTACAGATTGAGACCTATCAGTTAGCCAATTTTTAATCCATTTAACATGTGCTGTGTTCACTTCATGTTGTTCTAGTTTTCAATCAAAATTTCAGGCAGAATCAAGTGAAAGGACTCTCAGAAGTCTAAGCAAGGCCCAGCCACCCACATTAGTAGTTCTCCAGGGCTTCCAGAAAGCAGTGCTTTTGGCTGGCACGTTACAGCTCTGGCTCTCGGAGGAAGTCAGTGATGCTCCTCTAGTTATTGGACGGGAGGTGAATGGAGTGCTGGATAGCCTTCTCTTGTCCCCCTCCAAATCTGTGTCAAATATCCTGTCATGGTTGCTGTCCTTAAAGCAATAACTCCAACAGCACTAGCCAACACATAGCATGGCCAGTGACCATGGGGCCATCCCTGACTCCTTTATAAAGCACTCCGGGGGAAGACATATGGGACCTGGGACCAGGACCAGATCCCCAGCTGGTGTCAGTCAATGATAGCTCCATTGCCAGTGGAGTCGGGCCCCCAGCTACTGTACATCAGCCATCCCTCCAATGGAGTCAGTTAGGTAGATCTGCAGCTGGTGCCAATTGGCCATAGCTCCATTGGAGTCAGTATGGTCAGGTCCCCAGCTGCACTGGAGACAGCGGGACCAGCTGGTACGAATTAGCATTGCTCCCTGGGTGTCTCTGCCGACTTGCACATGCAGTTAGTGTCTTAACCGCAGGAGGATCTGATTGGTGGACATTGCCATTTCACATCACCAGCAAACACCAAGCGCTTGTGGTGCTACTCCGGGGCCTCATCCTGGGGTGGCTCTTGGCGGCGGACGCTAGCATATCCTGCCACAGCTGTCCACGTCCTGAGAGCGCAGAGCAGTGAGCAGGATGGGCTGTCGGTGTCTGATTCCTCAGGTTGTATGAGAGCTCCAGTGGATCTAATGGGGCGGTGAAAGGCCAGCGATCTCCTCTGGGAAGGTGTCCCTGGGCTCTGCTTCGACAGGAAAAGCGAAATAGCTGTTAGGCCCATGGTCACTGCTGATTGACAGGAAGTGTTCGTGCGGACAGACATAGGGACATAGAAACAGAAGGGCCCTTCTGGATCAGCAAATCCAAGTCACCTTGAAAATTAACCAGTCTGGCCCCAAAGTCAAGCTAGTCAGGTTCTTCGCCCCCTCCACTGCTTCTCTTGGGTTTTTCGCCTTCCCATGTAGCGTAGGGCATGGGTCACTTGCTGGTGGCTTCTCTGTATCTTGAAGAATTTAACCCATGATTTGGGGACTTCAGTGACTCAATCATAGGTCAGGTGTCTATTGCAGGAGTGGGCGGGAGGTTCTGTGGCCTGCATTGGGCAGGAGGTCAGACTAGATGATCTCACTGGTCTCTTTTGACTTTAAAATCTATGGCTATGTCTACACTACAAAAAGTTAGATCCACTTTGTTAAGTCGACCTAAAGTCATCCTTATTAGGTCGACTTAACAAAGTGGTTTCCCTAAATGGGGACTTAGTAAGTCAACCTACCTGCCCTTAGGTCGACCTAATAAAGTGAACTTAAGCGTCCACACTGTGCTTAGGTCGACCTAAGGAGTTGACTTAAGGGTTAGGTCAACCTAACCGGTGGTTCTTATTAAGTCGACCTTAGCTTTCATTTCGTCAACTTAAGGGATTTCTTAAGTCAACTTAATGAAAGCCTGGTGTGGACAGGGACTAAGTTAGGTCGACTTAAGCCTCCTTAATGTAGACATAGCCTCTGAATCTTGAGAGGCTGTTCCTGCACCCCCTCCTCTGGTGGTCAGTAGCTGCCTTTTCATTCCCAGCCTCAGATCATGGCTGGCCCCATTTGGACTTGTTTCAAGTTTGTTAATAGCTCTTCACCCTCCCAGCTGGCCCCCAGTTCCCTGGTGTATTTATAGAGCGCAATCAGATCCCCTCAGCCTGCACTAGTCAGACGACACAAACCCAGCTCTTTCAGTCTCACAGAATCCTAGAAGACAAGGGTCGGAAGGGACCTGAGGAGGTCATCTTATCTAACCCTCTGCTCAAAGCAGGACCAACCCCCAGTAAATTGCCCCAGCCAGGCCTTTGTCAAGCCAGGCCTCTCCTCTCATAAGATAAGCCCTCCATCCTGCTGGTCACCCTCAGAGCTCTTCCTTGTGTCTGTTCCAGTTGGAATTCATCGGCCTAGAAGCGGGCTGACTGGAACTGGACTCAGCCTTCCAGCATTAGTGCTTTTAGTGGAGAAGAGGTGTGGGATGGTTCTGTGCCACAGGGGAGGGAACAGTAAAATCACCCAGGTCCTTTCTGCCTGTAAGATTTGTGAATTACTGCCCCCCATCCTCCTCACCAGAAAATACTTGGTGGCCAAAGCTGGAAATTAGGGTTGTTCTGAGTGGAAATTAAAATGCTGGCCTTTGTTTCTCCTGGGGTTACTCTGTCCCCTGACAGTTTTAACATTTGTTGCCATTGGTGGTTTCCCCAGATGCGAGAGCCACCTGATTCTCTCCCCTAGAATTTCTTTTGTTCCTGGCAAGAATAATTTTAATCTTCCAAAATCTCCCGAGGGAGGCTTGCTGGGCCGATGGGCACTGGTGTCGCTAGAGACACCTTCGCCTTTCTGATCCTTTCTGGATGGACACTTGCTTCTAGGCAGTTATAGATAGTAAGGGTTCAGACCTAAATCTTTCAAATGGCTGGCACAGGCATGCAGTGTCCCCAGCCCGCTGAGAGAGGAGGGAGTGTTCAACAGCTGGTGCTGATATCGTCTTAGCTGAGCTATGTGGAGCTGGGCTACTTTTAGAAGGGAATTTCTACCCCAGGCATGCTGGAAAGAGCTCTTCCTAATTCCCGGCCAAGGAGGAGGCCGTCTGGGGAGCTTGCGACTGGGTGGCTTGCTTACAGCTGTTATGGGTGATATTGCCCCTTGCGCTATTCAATAAACTGTACGATAAATCTCTCAAGCCACAACTTGGGAGCACTGTGGTCAGGCCACTGTTGTGTATTTTATGTCCTGCCTGAGTGTCCTGTGCTGGTTCCCCTCTGAGCGCAAGTGACGTCCAAGGATCCAAATGTAACAGCTGCCACCAATGACATCCGCAAAGGGTCCTTTTGCTCTTTGGCTCAGCATTCCACAGCTTGCCACCTTTCAGAGGGAATCGGGATGGATGGGTTCCCTCCCATCTGGAGTATTCAGTTGCTCCGACAAATCTCTTCTGCATCCAGAATCGTCTGTGATGTTCCAAGATGTTCGCTGGGAAAGGAGATCAGTTAGGTCAAGCGTACGCTTTTAACTCGGCGCAAGGGGTTTTGGTAAATGCATCTGCGACGACTTGGTTTGGCTGCACCGCGTTATCATCCCACAGTCAACGGTGCCTCACCTCTTTCAGAGTGAGCAGTAGGCAGACATCCCATGGTGCATTGCTCAGCCGCTGGTCGGCATGCCTTCGGTCATGTGGAGTGCTTTGCCTGATACGCATACTCAGGGCCTGCCTGGCCTTTCTAAAACAGCCACTCAGCCGTGCTATCAATGGCTGCACATGGGCAAGGTGGGTGGGGCCAGGGAAGTGGTCCAGTGTAGAAAACAGATCCATGGCCCTCCCTGCAGTTCAACCTGTTAACTGGTGATAGGCTGAACCTTAGGACGCTTGGAAAGCCCTTAAAACCTGATACGTGTTTGGCATAGTAAAGGATTAATAGAAATAACAGGCTTGGGAGCTCCCTTACTTGGCTTTATTCAGTATATCTGGAAAAATTGCAAGGCTAGACAAACAGGTTTTCCCAAGCACTTAAGTAACCCTCCCATCTATCACTATGGCAACCCCAATGGCCTAAGGTAACCTGAGACCCCACAAAACCCAGGCTTGTTTAGCTCATCCTTGGCCCGGCGAGAGCCTTCCAATCTGTTTCAGCCTGGCCCTTAGCTCAGCAAACCCTCCGTCAGCCTAGCTTTACGCTAATAACCATAACATTAACGTTGTGAGCCGGGAACACTGGAGCAACTCACCTAGACATGGGGTGGGTCTATTGCTCTGGGGCACCTTGGCCAAGGCCAGGTCTGTCTAGGAACGTTGCTGGAGTGGCCGCGTCATGCCCAGGGGGTGATTTCTGGTGACATTTCCATGCTGGTCTAGTCCAGACACAGCTACACTGAGAGAAAAGTGTGTTTGTGGGTGGTGTTATTTCGCTCAGGGAACTGGGATGAACGTTTGCAGCGCACTCACCCTTTCGCCGGGGTAAGCTGCATCCTGGTGGGTTTGCTGGTGTAACTCTACCTGGACAGCTGTACCGGCAAATCTTTCCTTGTGGCGACCTGGCCTGGGAATAATGGTACGTTAGCCGGTACCCAACAGCAGGGAACAGCCTTGCAAAGGGCAACGTGTCGTGGCTTTCACACACCTCAGCAAGCCAACTCACGAAACTGCCTGTGTCTACACTAGCCCATTGTGACTGGGAATAAGGGTTTCCATACAGAGCAGTAAAGTCACTTGACTCTTGTGGACACACAGTAACAAACCCTGCCCCAAATCAGGGCGGGATGATGAGTACAGGGTGGATGTGAAGGGGCGTTTGAAGGGGCGCCTTGGTGGCTGCTGTCCCTAGGCCTAGGAGCCCCATGGCAGATGACAGCGTGGGGAAAGGATCCATCCATCTGGGTGGGAACCAGCTTCGTCCCTCCTTATTCGTATGTGCACGGCGGAAGCTGCCCTCTCTCCTCCCCAAGCTTGAGAACTGTCCAGTTAGGCGAGAGCCCAGGAGTGCCAGTTTCATTGAAACTGCATGCTGTGATCTAAGCTGCCCTCACCAGTGAAAGGGAACCTGGCAGTGATTCTCCCAGGGCATCCTGCTGAGGTTTGGCCCTCCAGGCTGGGCCAACAGACCTCCTGGAGGTACAAAGTTGTCTATACCGAGGTGCCCATCAAACGGCCTCCCCAGCCTGTACTGAAACCCAGGCAGCTGGGCACCTGGCCCATCAGCCCTGCCACCTTTCCATGTGTGGCTCAGCTGTGAACTGCTTGTGGGGCTTTGGGGAAGGGGTAGCAGGTCTTGTCCCCCTCTCCCCACCCCACGCACGCAGGGTCTCTGGAGGGGGCAAAATCTGGCTCACTTCTGGTCCTAAACTAAAGAGGGTACAGAGTACCCAGGACCCTTTTTGCCAGGGTACTTTACTTTACTTTTGCCAGGGTACTTTACACTTTACTCCGCAAAGTGGCTGTTCCCCTGAGTGCAGGGCAGTTTCCTATCTATGTGCGAAGCACCCTGGGGATGAAAGTGACATGAGCTGAGTAGGAAGATGCCTGTCCAGCCCTGGCAGCTGGTTTGTTCCAGTCATTGCTGCTTCCCAGAATGCTGGGTACCTGGAACAGGAGTTTTACAGCATCAGTGCAGAAGAAGTGCAAGAAAAACCAGGGAGGGAGTGGCCTGAAATACACCTCAGCGTACGAGAGATCAATGAGCTGGGAGCCTTCTCCTGCCATGTCACTTGGGCTGTTCTGTCCCAGAACTGGGATAGTGAAGGAGCAGGATGTCCTCTTGTGTGCCTTGCCCTAAAAAAGAATTCAGGGGCAGGCCGTAGGTCCTGAACAAACAAACGGGTGAGCCTGGTAGCATGTAGGAAATAGGCAGTGCCCTGCTGTGTTCCTAAGTCCGGGGTAGTGGTTCCATATTTAATGGGAAATGTGTTGCCTGGCAGCTTTCCATCACAGAGCAACCTCTCCCCCATATCTAGTATATTTAGGGTGCTCCTCTTTTCTCATAAATACCAGTGGCTATGTCTACACTTGTAATTTTAAGTCGACTTTAACTAAGTCCGCTTAAAGTCGACTTAGTGAGTCTACACTTAAAATTAAAGTCAACTTTGGGGGGAACTTACAAAGTCGACCTAGATCGTCCACACTGGACACCTAGGTCGACATCTAGGGGCTAGGGGGACCTAGGGCAGGTCCACGGTGGCAGAGGGGGCACCCCTTGCCCAGTGCCAGGGGGCTCAGCCTTTGCCCCATTGTACACAGGTACAATGGGGCAAAGGGGGACAGGGACCTTGGCAGGGCATAGGGGCAGGGTGAGAAGGGCTCTGCCCTGCCCTGTGGGGGGGCATACCAGGCTCCCCCTGTGGGCCCCCCCCCCCCGGCAGGGAGGGCAGTGGTGTAGTCCTGGGTTAGCCCCAAGTCGACTTAGGGCTACCCCACGTCTACACTGGCTTAAGTCGACTCGAGGGAGTCGACTTAAGCCCTAAGTCGACTTATTTCGAGGTTTAATAAAGTCAACTTAATTTTCATTAAGTCGACTTTATTTTCCTTAAGTTGACTTAAGCAAGCTGCTTAAGTCGACTTAAGGAAACTGTAGTGTAGACGCGGGGTAAATTAAGTCGACTTAAGCAAGCTGAAGTCGACTTAATTTTCAAGTGTAAACGCAGCTGGAGACAGCAGTTCAGATGTGTCCCCAGAGGCTTGGACGTGCCCCTAGCAAACCACTGCCAAGTGAGCTCTTCTAAAGCAGCATGAGGCACTAAATCCTCGTTAGCAGATTAAACACAAACCCTTAGCAGTAACATCCCGTTCAGACCCATCCCTGAATTCTCTACTGGTGCATCTCCAGCCACCATGGGTAGAATGCGAGCGGCCAGCTCCACCCAGCCATCCTCTCTCTGCTGGAAGGGGCCATGAGAGAGGCCTACCAGGGTTTTTCTTGGGTGGGGTGCCCGGGAGGAAGGATGCTCATTGGGGCACGGCAGCTAGTCAGGGCTTTTTCAGCAAAACATTTCCTCATTGGAAAGTGCCGATTTGTTGAAGTCCAAACTTTGCATGGAAGGAAGTTTCAATGGCATTTGAACTGGGAAGGTTTCAGAGAGCCAGGGTGGGTTTCTCATCTCACCGCATGTAACCAGGGGCTAGAAAGCTCTTCAGGGATGTGGAAGACCCAGTGTCAACCCTTAGCTGGCACTTATCATCAGCTGATCTCAAAGCACTTTACAAAGCATCATGATCTCCAGTGGCCAGATGGGGAAACTGAGGCACAGGGAGGTGGGGGAAGTGGCTTGCCTACGTTCACCGGAAGAACAGTGGCAGGGATAGGACTAGAACGCCTAGTCTAGTGCTCTAACTGGGCTACAGTACCCATGCTTGCTAACGATAGGCTGCTTTTGTTTGAAGCTGCTAGCTGAGGGGTTAGTTGGCAGTGAGGACTGCGCCATCCTCCAGTGTTAATCAAAATCTAGCCTAGCCGGATGTGGCAGTGAGCGTGGCATGTTTGAAAGCTCCACCTCAAGGTGTGATTTCTGCTTCTGGTTCCACTGGCTCCATGGTGTGTCTTGGAGAATCGGGCTGTGAGCCGCCACCTCTCTGTCCTGCCCCACATGGGAACCTCTGAAGTCAGCAGGGAGGTGTTATGTGCTTGATGGTTCATTTTCACACGCCACTTTTGTTGACCCTGCAATTGTTCTTTACTACGTGCCTTCAAAGCATTGCTGTTCACTGTTACACAGTGGCTGGGCTGTACCCTAGAGGAGGCCGCATTTCCATGGAACACAAAATGACCATTAGAGCTCTAGCTAGAATGGGAAGTGCATTCCTGGGGCTGCTGGGAGTGGGACACCTTGCCTGTTAACCCCTCTCCCTGGCCTTTTACCCCTTTGGGTTTTCTGCAAAAGAAAGAGATTAGTCTTCATCTTTGCCTTTGGCCAAGGCAAGCTTGTTAAGGAAGGTAACAAATGGTTGAGTGACTTTTAGTGGAGGACAACTATCCACTCTGCAGGACTTCAGAGAGGGCCTAGGATTGGACTCATCACCAGCAGGGTATTGGCGTCACTAAGGGTATGTCTACACTAGTAAATTAAGTCGACTTAATTTACTCTGCGTCCACACAGGAGTTTCCTTAAGTCGACTTAAGCTGTTGCATAAGTCGACTTAAGGAAATGTAAAGTTGACTTTATAAAACCTACTATAAAGTCGACTTTAATGCTTAAGTCAACTTCTTAAGTCGACTTAAGCAGTGTGGACGCTCTAAGTCGACTTAGTCGACTTAGGGCAAGGGGGG